>CAJQZJ010033157.1:284940-295794 GCA_907164525.1 Lophiomys imhausi
TGTGTGTGTGTGTGTGTGTGTGTGTGTGTGTGTGTGTGTGTGTGTGTTCGTCCAGCATGTCAGTATGTGGAGGACAGAGGCAATATCAGGTATCTGTTTTCAACCCATTCTCACTGTTATTTTTGAGATGGTTGCTCACTGAATCAAAGCTTATTGATTTGGTTAGGTTGATTGGCCAATGAGCTTCAGGGATTTGCCTGTCCCCGCTCAGATGCAGCACTAGGATTGCAGGTGACTGCCACCACCTCTGTGTTATTACATGCATTCCGAGGATCCAGATTCAGGTCTTCTGTTGATGTAACACGTTACCAACAGAGCCATCTCTCTAGCCAAAGATGGGGTTTCATTTTGTTTATTTTTTTTCTAGATTCAAGTTTTAAAAATAAGATTGATTTATCATTTGGATTTGTTTGTATGCTTGTGTGAGTGCAGTTGCACCATATGTGTGCAGGTGGCCATGGAGGCCAGAGGTTGTTAGACCCCCAGAACTGGACTTACAGGTGGCTGTGAGCTGCCTGATGTGGGTGCTGTGAACCAAATTTGGATCCTTTATAAGAGTAGAAAGTGTCCTTAACTGTTGAGCCATCTTTTCAGCTACTGAATGCTGTTCTTAAAAATTCCCTCTACATCCTGGGAGAAACAGGTTCATACCCAGGAGACAGTGCCGTTCTCTGATTTCTGTGGAAAAGCTATGCATGGCAGTTTACTTATGGCAGCTTCCATGTGGCAGGGTCACCTTAAGCAATGGCCCTATAGGAAGGGGAGCCATAGGTCTAGAGAGAAAAGAGAGAGGGAACTGGAAGGCAGGGAAACTTCCAACCAGTGGAGCCTGGGGTTATATACATCTCTAATACATCAGAGCCCAGGGCTGGCCTTCTTTTGAAAAGAACCCTTCCAGCAGACAGAGACTGAGGCCACTGTCCCTTATCTCCTTCAGGGAAGGAGCAAAGCCCCAAGAAAATGAAGAGTGGGGGAGGGGTATATACGATGGGATACAGACACATGGCTCCAGCAATGTGAATAGAAATGCCTGTTGCCATGTGCTTTGCGTTTCCATATGTTCTGTTAGCAAAAAGTAAAGACTTAAGCACATGTGTTTCTGGAATGGAATGCCCCTTTGCAGGAGAGCTCCTGGGACATATGGGACTCGGCCACGAGCAGCCACTAGCATGGTTGAGATTACAGGAAACACCAGTTTAGGAGCCCAAGTTCTTCATCAGGTATACATAAGAAATAAAAACACAAAAACAAAACAAAACAAAAAACAGCCATGGAGAATCCATAGAGCAAAAGAGACTTAAAAGACACAGCAAAGAAAAAACTTGGTGAATAAGATTAGCCTATGTGGAAGGTAATAAAACGACTTTGCAAAATTGCTTATGGCACATGGATGTGCTCCCAATACTTGGGAGACTGAGCCAGAAGGATCTTGAGTTAAAGGTCAGCCCAGGCCATGTAGGGAAATGCTCTCAAAAAACAAAACCAAAAACAAAACAACCCAGTATAACAATGACAACAAAAGATTCCTTGTTGCTGGTTGATAGTTCAGTTGTAGACCATATGCTTAGCATGCACAAGGCTGTGGGTTCCATCTTGAGCATCAGGAGAGAAAAAGATGTATTAGTTTAAATCACAATAAAATTAGAAGCCTTTTACAGATCACTCAGTTTTCTTTTTTTGTGTTATAGGGGAGTGAGGCAAAAATATTTTAAAAGGGAACAAGTGCAGAGGCCAGAGTCACAACCCAGATCTCCTGGCCCAGGAGAGGTGTGTTTACTCTCTGTTTTTCCTTAGGTTAACTTTATCTTTGAGCTCATTGAGGTAGATAAAAATCACTCCAGGATTGACTTCATGGTGGAGACCACCTTGTATTAATCTGTTAACTGCTTTTCAAGCAGGCTTGGCTGTGGCTTTGCCTGTGTGCCATGGCTGGAAGCCCAGGGTCTGTGATGTTCACTGACTTTTGGATTCACAGGATAAAGTCATTCTGTTGCTTTCAGCTTTCTTCGATTCATTGTTCAGCATTATTAAAGTGCTCCAGAGTTTCAATTAAAGTTATAAAATAATCTTCACCATTATTATTAAATTTCATCCCTCCCAACAATTCTTTTGGAATTAAATTACTTCTTTTTGCAAGTGTGGAATTTTTCTTGGGGAATCCAATCCTAAATAGACTGCGTGACTTATCAATGGCAGTGATGATAGAAGTCTATGTGCAAAAGAACCAGGTAAATTCTCAGAATTCTGAAGAAAGACATATTCATTGCTACCATGCGAGCAATTGAACCAATAGATTCATCTTATGGAAGTGAATTCAGGATTAAATTAGTCAATGTTCCAATCTGTTTATTTTGTTTTTAAGAAAGAACATCTATTGTAAAGAAAGCATTATGATAAGTGTTGATTTTTCTACATTACAGCAACATATGTTTATCATTAATTATTTTTATTTTGTGAAAAGAACCAGGATCTCAGGTTCAATTATATACAGTTAAAAACCCAGCCAGTGTGCCACAAAAAGCATTCAATTTCTCCTGGTATTTGTAAGAAATCAACAAAACATGCTAGCTACCATTTTACTGGTAAATGGTTGTAACCATTATTTACTGTGAAAACAATAGTTAACAATTACTTCAGGTAGAAGATACAATTGTAGGTTATTTATCCCAAGGGTACTAGTTTGTTTTTAGATTGAAGATGCTGTGCATAGATAAAGCTACTGGTGAAAGAGGTGTAAAACCAAAATCTGTATAAAACCTTGACCTCCTTAGAGGAGAAGAGAATGTTACTTCCCCCAGAAGTTTTTACTTATGATATTTGACCTTGGTCAGTAGATGCTGCTCTTCTGGGTGGGACCAGAGCTTCCTCACTTTCCTAGTGACGAGAAGTGTGAGATGCCTTTCTCAGTGGCAATTTCCCATCCAATGACAGATCTTCATTACTAGCCCCCCTCCCAAGTCCTTGTGTGATGTGTGTACATGTGTGTGAGCAGGGGTGTAGGTATGCTATGGTGCATGTGTAAGGTGAGGAGACAGCCTCAGGGTGTCGTTCCTCATCTTCCTCATTGTTTGAGACAAGGTGTCTCTGCTAGCTGGCCTGTGAGCTTCTGGGGGTTCTCCTGTCTCTGTCTTCATCTTGCTGTGGGAGCGCTGGAATTACAGGTGAGCACAGCTATGCCCTGCTTTATGTGGCTTCTTGGGATTGAAACTCAGGTCCTCAAACTTGCATGACAAATGCTTTACCCACTGAACCATCTTCCTGGCCCAATAACCTTTTTAAAAAGCTACTTTATCAATAAGAGCTTACACAGTAAGATCAATGTGCAAACACTGAAGATACTTAACCTATGTAGCTGAATATATTTGGAAATAAATACACACGCATGGCCACCAAAGCATCATCATTTTAGTGCCCTAAATGTATCCATCATCTCCAAAAATATCTTCCCACTCCCCTTTCCCCCACCTTTTATGGTGAGAGATTGTATTAGTTACCTTTCTGTTGCTATGATAAAACACCATGACCAAGGAAACTTAAAGAAGGAAGGCTTTATTTGGCTTATGGTTCCAGATGGATAAGAGTCTGTCATGTGGTAGCAAACAGCAAGTATGGCAGCAGGAACTGGAGGCTGAGAGTTCACATCCCGAACTACAACAGGAAGCAGAGAGCACAAACTGGAAGTGGCTTGAGGACTTAAACTCTCAAAACCCACCCCTAGTGACATACTTCCTCCAGCAAGGCCCCACTTCTTAATCCTCCCCAGAAAGCAATGTGTCAGTGGACATATGTACATAACCACACATGCATGTGTTCACATGCACACACAACATTATAGGTTTATTTGTCTTAGTGATATGAAAGCATGAATTTAAAGACTGACATTTGGACTAGCAGGTAGAAACCTTGTGTTAAGCAATCTGTTTTTAAAAAGCAGCATTTAAAGGTGATGTTTTTAAAATTCCTTAAAGAATGTTAACTGTGGTGAGACACAGGTTCAGTTGCTGTCTAGTTGGGCAAGACCTGGTTGAGGTTAGAAAGGTGGACTGTGGGACCAGACTGTTAGTGTTAAAGCCTTAGCTGTATCACATGCAAGCTGAAGGACTTTGTGTAAATTCTCTCTCTCTCTCTCTCTCTCTCTCTCTCTCTCTCTCTGTGTGTGTGTGTGTGTGTGTGATATGTGTATGTGCATATGCTCTTGTGTTTGCACATATGTGTATGCATATGTGTGTGACATGCATGTCATAGAGGGCAGAGACTGGTGACTGGTTTCTGCCTTGATCATTCTTCATTTCATATATTAAAACAGTGTCTTGAACTTGAACCCAGAGTTCATCAAGTCAGCTGGCCTAGCTAGCCAGCTTGCTCTAGGGGTCTGTGGTATCTGCCTCCTGATTACTAGGATTACAAATAGACCACCACAGCTACCTGGCACTCCCATGGGTGCTCAAAATCCTTTTGCTTGCATAGCAGACAATTTATCCACTGTGTCATCACTCTAGCCCCTAGACTTTTAATTTTTCTATACCTGAAGGTGAAAAATGAAAATCCAAATTAGCATCTTCCTGATATCGTTGCTGGGAAGTCCCATGTGCTTGCTTCCGTGAGCCTCCGAGAGATGCTGAGCTGCAGGAAATGGTAAGTGTTAGTGTCTGCCAAGAGGGAGATGCTCTGCAGGTTTGATGACGAATGCAGGAAGGATAAGTTCACATATGTGGGGGATGCTCTGACTGGGGACTCTTGTCATTTGAGGACATGGCGATTAGGCAGACATCTACCAGATGGTACACAAGCTGGCTTAGACTTGACTGGAGAAGAATGGTGTCTGTATTGGTTAAGTTGAGTCATGAAAGGGAGCCCAGTTTCTTCTCTGTGGCTACCCCCAACCCCCATTATAGCCAGATGCCTTGAGACTCAGTTGCTAGTCACAGATTAGCCTGTAGGAGTCTGACAGACAAGGAAACTCCATGGCTGATGTGGGTTGAAGTGTCTTCTCACAGTGTGTGATGGTTTTCAGTATTGTTTGGTAAGCCAAAGCACTAGGAGACAGAAGTGAGCTTCTATTGATGAATAAACTTAATATAAGTAGATCTTCTTAATTCACACCAAAGGAGCCCTCTACTGAAATGCCTACATTTCAGAATTTTAAAAGTAAACACCATATTGATACAACCACATATATAACCCTTTGAAGCAAATAAACTATAATTGAAAACTATCAGTTATAAATGTGATGGTTGTATATCTTTTAATTTTAATTTTTAAAATTAACCTATAAACTAACAGCATTTGCATACTCATTTGTTTTGGCTAATCCAGTCCCACCCATGTCCCCCTCCTCCCCATGGTTACTTTTTGAGTTTGGGTGCTTTTAAAGGTCTTAGGGAAGGGGTTGGGGATTTAGCTCAGTGGTAGAACACTTGCCTAGCTCCAGACAATCTTCAACTCCTAGGGTGGGGGTGGGAAACAAAAAACAAGGTAACTGGCACACACAAAGGTAGTGGTGCATGCTTTTAATTTCACCAGGTGTAATTAATAATCTGACTTAATATTCAGAGGCAGGCAGATTTCTGAGTTCAAGGCCAGCTTGGTCTACAGAGTGAGTTCCAGGACAGCCAAGGCTAAACCGAGAAACCCTGTCATGAAAAACAAAAACAAAACACAGACACACACATACACGCACAAATATATATGTATATACATACATACATTTTTTTGAGAAAAACTTTTCAAGGCTTTGTTCACCTAAAAATAACATCTTATTTTCCTTTATTTTAATCTTAGAGGTTATTAGTTCAACCATGATTCTGTGCTAAAAAAGCTGGGCTATAATTTCTTTTTTATGAGAACCTGAAATAACACATCTTGAAACACTGGTGTTCATCTTAATAGATTAGACTTCTGTAGTAAAATGTATGCTTAGTCGGCCATTGATGAACATAGGACTTGGGAGGCTGGCTGTGGTGCTGTATTAGCCATTTCAGCATTCAGAAGGCTATAGCCTAATCACCCAGGAGCATCAAGAGTTCAAAGCCAGCCTCGGGTACATAGTGCCTTGTGCCAACAAAACAAAACAAATCCCAGGAAACAGGAAAAAAGAATGATGTTTACTACTAATATTGGTAAAATTTTGCTTCTTCGGCCCACGGATAGACACACCCATCAACATCAATGCAGCATCTCCAGCTGGGAGCGGAAGACACTCCAGTATTTGGAGTGTCATCTTTCCTTGCTTTATTGTGCCTGACAGTGGCAGGCCCATCAGTGTGATGGTGCTGGATCTAAATTTACATTTGCTATAGCACTTTTATCCTTGGGTTGATGAGGGACATCACTAGTGTGCGAATAAGCCTGATAGCACACTCTGTGAATTAAGCTAACAGCAGAATTTACTAGCTACGGAGTGACAAAGAACATTTTTTTTTTTTTTGATTCCACAATGTATTCAATCCTCCCATCAGTTTGCCTTCCTTTGTCCCCTTCCCCACCCCAGTGCCTGGTATTGCTAAAGGCCAATGGCTCTGACTAGGAAATGATGGAAGCTGGAATTCTCTCCAGGTGTCCTTGTTTCCCTGGGATCCTCATAGGTCTCACCAAACAAAAAGAAGAGCAGCAGATCCCACGGTCATCTCCTTTGGGCTTTTCTGGGTTAAGCAGCACTTTTGTTTGCCACAGACATTTCTGAGCCTTTGTGTGCTTGTGTGCTTTGTGGATCTCCCTTTGGAGATTTCCTAAATTGTTTTGGATAGAGAAGCCTTTCTTCCCCTCCAGTGTACTCATTGTCAGCTGTAGAGAATGCCCAGTTGTCTGGATGACTCAAACTGAGGAGGGTTATTTTCTTTTCAACACAACAGAATACTCAGAGACACAAAATGAATGAGAAGTTCTTACCTGTCCTGTCCCAGTATAAATGACTCAGGGCTGGAGTTCTACATGAGAGCCTCTGAGAACATTAGGGTTCAGAGTGTGTTTTGGAATTACATTATTTGGTCCTTAAGTACACTGAAAAGCCTTGCATTCTCTCTCTCTCTCTCCCTCTCTGTGTACATATGCTTGTGTGTACACTTGTGCTGGTTACTATGAATCTTATAAAAGTTTTATTATTTGAGATAAAAATTTTGTTATTTGAGAAGTTACATATTATTAGCTAATTTATTATTATTTGATACACATATAATATTCATGTAATTCCATGAACACACAGATTTCTGTTTATATCTACAATATACTATATCCCTGACTCCGAGTGTTTGCTTGGGAGAGTGTGCAGTAGATGGTTTTGCTAAGGGCATTGCCTATATAGAGTCTCACTAACCTTAAGGCTGCTGGATAGGACTGGGGCTGGAGCTCAGAGGGGCCTGGGTTCGATCCCCAGTATCACAGAACATGAGGTATGGTAGTCCAGGCCTGTAAACACAGCACTTGGGAGGTGGAGGCCTCCCAAGGTCAGCCTGGGATATGATGCCTCAAAGTAAATAAGTAAATAAGTAAATAAGTAAATAAATAAATAAATAAATAAGAACGTTAAGTGAGTGAACTTCTCAGGTAGTCATTGGAAGAGTCCAGGCAGAATCATGCTGAGATGGGAAGATTCCAGAGTGGATAGGAAAGGCCAGTGTCAGAAGCGAGAGTGTAAGAACTTGCCCTTATTGTTCAGGGTAAGCTGCGTCCCCAAAGCCTCTTAGACTTTTTTCTCTTTGTATATAATAACGATATTTATTGATGATAGTGATATGTATTGACAGTTGACCATATATCAGGTTATAATAATGGATTAATTCCTTTAAACCTTGCGAGACAGATATGATCAGCCCCACCTTAAAAAAGGCATAGGCACCAAAGGGCCAGTCAGTTTTTAACTGGCCTCAGTTTATGCACTCGGAATGAGGTCATTGGCCTGGGAACAGCAAACCCCACACCCTGAGCTGTGACACCGGGCCACCTTCTCATGAAGATCGTAGCTAACTGCTCTTCATGTCAGAGCACACATTTGGTACATAATAATACATGATTAAAACGACTGAACAGGCTGAGGATGGTGGGCGGTGCACATTTGTAAATCTCGCACTAAGGTAGCTGCAGCCGGGAGATCATGAGTTTAACCGGCCCCGGGCTCTGTTGTGATAACTTTGTCTCAGAAGAACAATGCCATGGTTAGAATGTGAAATGTCTCCCATAAACCTGTGTATTTGAATGCTTGTTCTCTAGCTGGGGTGCTGTTTGGTAAGATTGTGGAGTCTCGCTGGAGAAAGTGGGTCCATCAGTCATTGGTGTCCTAGGTACCCACTGCATAGAGAGCGTGGCTTTGAAACCTCAGGAAAAGGGACTGGGCACCGATACCACTGAGAACTGATAACTTATGTTACAACTGTTGGGATGGTTAACCAAATTTGAATTCTGTGGCTTTGGGGAATGCGATACAGCCCCTTTCAACAGGGAACAATGCTTTCAATGTGTTAAAAGTAAAGAAATTGTGGAGCTGGATGTGTAGTGTGCTCACAGTCTGTGTGAGCCACAGCCTTTCAGAGAATTAAGTCAGGAAGTAGGATCCCTGCTATCTGAATCATGGTTGTCTCGATGTGGAAGGACTTGGGATGTGGTGAGGGAAAAGGGAGGAAGGGGACCCCTCTGTTTCTTCTACCTGCCTGTCTTCTAACTTATCTTCCGTGGTCATCAAGTTACTGACCTTTATCACCTCTGTGACTGAAATACCAGACAGAAGCAACTTAGGGAAAGGAGGATTTATTGGCTTCGAGTAGTCACAGGTGCAGTGGTGGTGTGGAGTGTGAGCGGGCATTGGACCAAGAGGTAGAGAGATCAACCGGAAACAGGTATATAAAACAATCAAGGCCCACTCCTGCTGGCCTCATTCCACTAACCAGGTCCCATCCCAAAGGGTCCTCCCAAGACAGCGCCACCAGCTGGGACTAAGTGTTCAAGCACATGAGCCTATGGGGTCATTTCCCATTGAAACCATAGCAATCATATAAGCCCAGGGAAAGTGAAATCATATTATTCTTCTAATGGGGGTGTCTGTGGGGGAAGGGCCAGCTTTATTTTAAAAGCCATTTCACAAATGATTTGAAAGCAATAAAGTTTTAAAAACTGAAAATAGCTGTGGAAGAGCTTTGAAAGTTAAAATGCTTCTGTTGATTCGGTAAACAGAGCCTTCTCTTTTGCTGGCATCCCTTCAAGCAATGGCAATCTGATTCTATTAACTGGTGCATTTTGTTTTAAAAAGCCCCAAGGGGAATCATCTTGGGCAGGAAGATTCCAGGCGCCAAACTTTAGAACTTAGGCTCCTCTCAAGGGTTTGCAAAGCACATAAGTGGGTGTTGGTGTGGGCTGGACGCTCCAGCATAGTGATGGCTTTTAATCCATTTCTTCTGGCCTTCTGGGAACAGATGCCTGACAGGTCTCTGTGATTTAGAGCTGTGCTGGGTAATGCTTGCCTAAGCAGCACCACAGCAAGACAGCCTCAAACCTGGAAAAAAAAAAAAAAAGAGGCAGCTGCCGTGTGGGCTCCATCTGGTAGGTCGCTCTGAGAGGGTAGAGCAGTAGTTTGGGCAGCTCCCCAAACCTACACATGGAATTCACTCTTTTGTCATCTGCTACTGAGCGCCTGGGAGCTGGAGTCAGAGTGTTTGAGTTTCATGGGTGACAGTGTGACTCTGTGGCCACGGCCAATCCAACACTTGGACTCTCTGAGTCTTGTCTTCCTGTCCTGTAAGGTGGAAGCCATCCTGTTTGTCATTTACCTCACAGGCACCGTGCTGATTTGTTTTGTCAACTTTACACAAACCTAGGTGTATCTGGGAAGAGGGATCTTAACTGAGAAAATGCCCCATCCATTTGGCTTGTAGGCATGTCTATGGAGTATTGTCTTGATTAATGATTGATGTGGGAGAGACCAGCTCACTGAGGACAATGCCATCCCTGCCAAGTAGTCCTGGGCTTTATAAGCAGGCTGAGCGAGCCTCGAGGAACGAGCCGGTAAGCAGTGTTCCTCTATGGCTTCTTCCAATCTTGCCACCAGGTTTCTTTCTTTTATTTATTTTTACTTTTTAAAAATAGAAAAAACATTTTGTTTGTTTGTTTTTGTTTTTTGTTTTTTTGTTTTTTAAGCTGAGCATGGTGGCACTTGCCTTTGATCCTAGCACTCGGGAAGTAGAGGCAAGCGGATTTCTGTGAGGTCAAGGTCTGCAAAGTAAGTCCAGGACAACCAGGAATATACACAGAGAAGCCCTGTCTCAAAAAACTAAAAAAAAGCTGGGTGGTGGTGGCGCACGCCTTTAATCCCAGCACTTGGGAGGCAGAGGCAGGTGGATCTTTGTGAGTTCGAGGCCAGCCTGGTCTATAAAGTAAGTCCAGGGCAGCCAGTGCTACACAGAGAAACCTTGTCTCGAAAAACTAAAAAAAAAAAAAAAAAAACTAAAAAAAAAAAAGTTTTTTTTTCATACAACATATTCTGATTATGGTTTCCCCACTCCCCAACTCCTCCCAGATCCTCACTACATCCCCATGGACCCAAATCCATATCCTTTCTTGCTCTATCTTATTGAAAACAAACAGGCATCTAAAATAATAATAATCATATACATAAAAAAGCAAACAGAAAAAAGAAAGAGCCAATGAAAAAGCATAAGAAACACATATCAATACAGAGATACTTAAATTTTTGTACAAAGAAATCCCATAGAGCCGGGCGTGGTGGTGCATGCCTTTAATCCCAGCTCTCGGGAGGCAGAGGCAGGCAGATCTCTGTGAGTCGAGGCCAGCCTGGTCTACAATGTGAGTCCAGGACAGACATAGAGAAACCCTGTCTCAAAAAACCAAAAAGAAAGAAAGAAAGAAAGA
>CAJQZJ010033157.1:302550-314596 GCA_907164525.1 Lophiomys imhausi
CACACACACACACACACACACACACACACACACACACACACACACACACACCCTATAAAAAGTGGAAAAAACATTTCTTCTGTTTGTAGGTTTTCTAAGAAACAACTTTAAATAATACCAATACAGTTGCTTAATTAGCAAAGACATCATGCTAGAAACTACAGTAATTTTTCAGTGACATTAAAGGTTCCTTTTTTTTTTCCAGTTCCTTGATCCTGTCAAGAAATTAATAAAAACTAAAGAGATCCAGTTCCTGGAAATGAAGGACACAACCCTATATGTGCTCTGCCAGTGATTATTGCTGCCTAGCCCCCACCCTTCACACGGTGCTGACCACACCTACTGTAACATGCCCATGCTTTGGGCATTTAGCATGCAATGGAGATGGCTTGTCTTTGCTTCAGATGTCCAGGCACTGGGTGGAAAGACTTAAACTGCACAGCTCGAGAGATGTAAATTGCTGGGAGCAGAATGATCTAGAGGCTTCATGTCATGTGTTTATGCTGTCCGGCTAGGTGCCAGAAGGCTTGATTTAGTCTGGAATACTGACTCCCTCTGGGCTGTTCAGAGTGGCTCCGGGGTTCCAGGACAGAGAGGGAGACTTCCCAGGAACCCAGCTGTAGCTGTGTGGTGTTTTATGACATAGTTTCCATGGCCATGTGGCATTGCTTTGCCACACTCTTGTTGGCAGAACAAGCTCAAGTCCACTCCAGTTCAAGGGGGAGGGACACAACCTCCCACTCAGAGCCATAAAAGAAAAATTGCAGTCATTAAAAGGACAGCCACATGCATAAATACAAACGTGTTTAGGGAAATATTGGAATCCTGAGTTCTAAAGACTGAGAGGGGCCACAAAGGATTCTCTATTTCCATCTCCCACTCTTGGGTAAATGCTCCTTCAGCTTTCCTGCCATCTTCTCCCTGGACCTCTGCAGGTGTTTCCTAACTGGTCTGCTGCCATCCAGTCTTGGCAGCTTGTTCCTCAATACAGAGACAAAATGATTCTTCCAAAACACAACTTTGCTCCTGAACATTCCCTACTCCCCAATCTTGTCCATCAAACTGAAACCCATAAGGCTCTATGATTCAGCCAACATCCACTTCTTTGAAAAAAAAAAGTTTATTTATTAATTCAAGTTATATCTCAATTACAGCTCCCTCCCGCCTCCCTTCCCAGTCCCACCCTCTCACGCTCGACCCCCTCTCCCATCTGTCCTACTCTTCTGGTGTGGGGGGCCTTCACATATCAGCCCCACTCAGTTCATCAGTCTCATGAGGGCTAAAAGCTTCTTGTTGCTCTGGGGCCTGACTTGGCAGCTCCACTATGATAAAGTGTCCCACTAACAGGTAACAAAGTCCATGACTGAGATCACCCCACCCTTACTTCTTAAGGGATCTATATGAGGACCAAGTTGTCTATCGTCTATATTTGTATAGAGGGGTCTAGGTCAATTCTAAGCTTTTTTCTTCTTATTTTGGTTAGTGTTTCAGTTGCTGTAAGTCTCCAAGGGCCTAGGTTAGTTGGTTCTGTTGATCTTCATGTTATATTCAATATATATATTCAATATATCTGTGATTGAGATATAACTTGACCCCCCCTGGGTCTCTATTCCTTATCCCAACACCTACTTCTGAGGTTTTATCAGAGATCCACCCTCAGTATTCCTGATAGAACTACTGGTTACCTTCTTGTATTATTTTTAAATTTTTTGTTTTATCTTGTGTGTATGGGTGTTTTGTCTGGGTGTACATCTGTGCATTATGTGTGTGCACTGCCAGGAGGGACTATCAGGACCCTCAGGACTGGGGTTAGAGATAGGTGTGAGCCACCATGGGAGTGCTAGGGATTGAAACTGGCTCCTTAGGCAGAACAGCCAGTGCTCTTAACCACTGAGCCATCTGTCCACCCCCAATACTTTATAGTCTTAATTCTGTTTCCTGCCACAGGGTCTTTGCACATACTATTCCTCTACATGGACTATCTTACATTCCCTTGTTCTTTGGATCTTGATACTTTTTCAGTGGTGTTCTTGCCCACTTCCTTGATCAAACCCAAATCCTCCTACTGCACCTCTTAAGGATTTTGCATCTATAGTCTACAGTAGCTTCATGTCTACATTTGTGGGAATGCCAACTTTACCTCCATATCTCCTATAGATCAGTAAACCCCATGAAGCCAGAGATCATATATGCTTTTTCCTTCCAAGACATTGTTACTACAGAGTGTGGCATATAGTAGACCACTTGCAAGGGGACAGAGAGGAGGGAGGAGGGAGAAAGGAAGAAATGAAGGAGGGGAGGGAGAGATAACTCAGTCTGAAAGATGCACATTTGGGTACATGTAGTATGATGGGCCCATTAACTTAAAGGAGCACATTGTGCTTTCCATGGTTTTATTAATTAGAGAAATCTCTCCTTTATCATTAAGCTATAATCTCTCTTCCCCCGGTCCTGGTTCTGTTGTTAAATAACACATCCATAAAGTTTTCCCATGGCTGGTCAGATGGCTTATGGGTAAAGGCACTTACCACGGAGCCTGGTGTCCATGGAGTTTGATTCCCCGGATCCATATGGTGGAAGAGAGAACTGACCCCTGCAAGCTGTCCTCTGACCTCCGCATTGCGCTGTGCTGCAGACATACACACACAAATGAATGTTTTTTTAAAAAGCTTTTCCATGTGCGTTAGCAAGATTCTGACCCCATCAATGAGCCTTTTAAAATGTTTCTAACAGCTCTCACAGCAGAGAAAGAAAAAAATTGAGTCCCTAAGGTCAATGGCACAAACACTTAACCAACGTGCCTCTTGAAGGCTCTAGTCATGCGAATTTTGTATTTTATTAGAGATCGTATCCTCATCGGCAGAGATAAGTACTTTGTGCAGCTTTTCAGCAATGCTAATACTTCACGGGACTGCTTTGACACTCATCAAGCTCTTACTGTCGCCTGGTGTCTCAGTGCAGGCAGAAGGGACCCCTCTTTACAAGACGCTTTCCCTTTTACAAAATAAGATCTCCACCAAGATCATCTGCCATTAAATGGAATTTAAGGGACTGCAGAGAGGGTTTGGCAGAGGACCTGAGCTGGGTTCCTGGCACCCACATGGCAGCTCACAATAACCTGTAATTTCAGTTCCAGGGGATTAGACGCCCTCTTCTGGTTTCCTCAGGTACTGCATGCACAGTTGCATATATACAGGCATCAAGGCAAAACATTCATACTTGTCAGATAAAATAAAACCTTTTTTTCAATTTAATTGACATATGAAAACATAAAAGTTGAACATGTCAATCAGATGTCACATCATGTTTTGATGCATATATACATTCCATAATTTCAAAAGTAGGTTGAACACATCTCCTAAATTTTTTGTCATTTCTTTATGGTGAAACACACCAAGTCCATTCTTCTAATTTCTGTGAAATGTACCACACATTATTGTTAGCTCTGGTCAGTGATACTAAGTTAGTTAGACAGAAGCAGAATGTTCTGGTACCCTGCTGCACAGTACACTGACCAACCTCTCCCTATCCCTCCCTACTCCTAGTCTCCCTGGGCTCTTGTAACCACCATTCTAGTCTCAACTTCTGAGGTCTATCCACTTCCTTTTGTTTACATATTGTATGTGTGGCAGGGGATTCATGTATTGCATGCATATGTGTGGAGGGCAGAGTGCAAATTTAGGGGATTGGTTCTCTTCTTCCACCATGTGGGTTCCAGGGATCAAACTCAAGTAATCGGGCTCGGTAGGAAGTACCTTCACCCCCTGAGCCACTGTGGGGGTTTGAATGAGAATGGCCCCTAGAGGCTCATATATTTGAATACTTGGTCCCTAGTTGGTGTAAGTATTTGGGAAGGATTAGGAGATATGGCCTTCTTGGTGGAGGCATGCTGCTGGGGGAAGGCTTTGATATTTCACAAGCCCTCATTATTCCCTAGTTAGCTCTCTCCATCCTGTGTATGTGCATTAAGATGTAAATTCTCAGCTACTGTTCCAGTGCCATGCCTGCCTGTCTGCTTCTCTGCCGTGGTGCTTATACACTCTAATTAGTCCTTTGAAACTGTATGTCCCAAATAATCTCTTCTTCTGTAAGTTGCCTTGGTTATGGTGTCTCATCACAGCAATAGAAATGTACCTAACAGCCATCTTGCTAGCCCCATGTCAGTTTCTTAATGCGATGCTCAGATGTCACCCTGGTGGAGCAGGACAGAGAACAGGGGGTTGGATCCAAACTCAGTTTTAGAATTTTAATTTAATGTTTTATTTTTGAATCACCATACAAAATAGTAGATTCTGTATTGACACTTTCATACATGTTAAGTTTGGTTGGTCAATACTCCTCTCTGCCCCTCCCTCCCCATCTCCCTGCCATACCCTTCTGCCTCCAGTATTGTTCTTTCTGATCTCTGTGTCACACATTTTCTAATATCCTCCTCACCTCCCTTATCTAAAACTTCTTTTCTGTTTCATTGGCCCCTTTCTAGTTTCATGACCTCCACCCACGCTCATTCCAAATGCGTATAGACATAGACAAATTAGAAGCTGGGATCCATGCATGCGAGAGGGCATGTGGTATTTGTGTTACCTGGTTACCTGTTGCCTGGGTTACCTCTCTTGACATAGTATTTTCCAGTTCTACATCTTTTCCTGTACATTTCATTTTTATTTACAGTTGAATAATCATTATCCATTCTCTGTTGATGGACATCTAAGCTGATTCAATCTCCTTGCTATTGTGAATAAAGCAGTAACAGGCATGGGTGGACAAGTGTCTCAGGGTGGGATATAGAGGTCCTTTGGGTGTATGCCCAGGAGTGGTGTAGGTGGGTCATACAATAGATCTATTTTTTTGGTTGATGTCCATACTGATTTATATGGTAGTTTCACCGATCTACATTCCTATCAACAGTGAATAAGGATTTCCACTTCCTCACATCTTTGCATCATTTTAATGTGACAGTCATTCTGCCTGTGATGAGACACAATCTCTAAGTGGTTTTAATTTACATGTACCTGATAGTTAGATGTTGGATAAAAAAAATTATCCAAAAATTGTTTACAGGATACCTGTATTTCTTCTTCTGAGATGTGTTTAGTTCATTGACCTGCTCACCGACCAGCGGTTTCAATTTTGTGGTGCTTAACTTTTCTTCATAGATTCCAGATGCACCACACAGATGTCACAGATCCAGATCTAGACTGCCTGAAACATGGCTGGCTTTCACTCATCCTGTAGGCTGTCTGTCCGCTCTGCTGATACTCTCCTTTGCTGTGGAGAGCTTTTCAGTCCAGCCCATGCATGTTCTTCGGTTGGTGGTTCAGTCTCTTTGAGGCCCCATGAGCCTAGGTTAGTTTCCTCTGTAGACCTCTTTGTGGTGTCTTTGACCCCCCAGTACCCTCAGTCCTCCCTATACACTTTCTTCCACAAGACCCCTGGAGCTCCACCATTGTTTGGGTGTGAGTCTCTGCATCTGTTTCCATCAGCTGCTGGATAAAGATTCTCAGAAGACAGTTATGCTAGGCTTCAGTTTGCAAGCATAGCAGAGTATCATTAATAGTGTTAGGGTTGGCTCTCTCCCAAGGGCAGATCTCAAGTTGGGCCAGTCACTAGTAGGCCATTTCCTCAAATCTCTGCTCCATCTTTATTGCTACACTTCTTGTAGGCAGGACAAAGTTTGGTTTTGTGGGTGGGTTGGTGTCCCTCTCCCTCCACTGGAAATCCTACCTGTCTAGAGGAGGTAGTGACTTCAGGTTACATATTCTCCGCTGCTAGGAGTCTCATCTAGGGTGACCCCAGATCCCTGGAGCCTCCCCTGTCCCAGAGATCCCCCTCCAGTGATTTCTGTTCTCTCTCTCAGCCCCTCCCCTCTCCCTGCTCTCCCCATACCTGATTCCTACCTCTGTTCCCCTCCCCACCTCTTCTCCTACCCAGTTCCCTCCCTCCATCTGTTTAAGATGACTATTTTATTTCTCCTTCTGAGTGAGATTCAAGCATCCTCCCTTGGGCCCTCTTTGTTACTTAGTTTCTTTGGGTCTGTGGATTGTGTTATGGTTATCCTATACTTTACTGTTGTAGGATTTAATTATGCTAGTTAGCTATGCCCTTTAAAACCCTCTGATTCCTGAGTAAATGACCCAGAAATACTTCTGGGTCCCCTTCCCACAGCTGGGCTTCCTTGTCTGGTCTCAGTGGAAGAGGAAGTGTATTTTATTAATAAGCTGTAGGCCTTAAGCTGGGCAGGTTCTGAGCTACTGCCACGCTTAAAACCCAGAAAAATTCCTGTCACTTGTCAATCTGGTGACTCCTGGGCTGCTTCTTTCTGTCAGTCTGTCCTCCAGGGACATTTCACTCGGCCACGTGTTCCTGGTTCATCATGTTTTATGGAGACCTCCTGTTCTCTCTGTGTCCTTTCTCCTTCTTCTCTCTCCATCTCTCCTTCTCTTTGCCTGTGTCTGTGGTTCAAGGCTATTCCCCTCTTTCTCTTCTATTAGATTTAATGTATCTGGATTTATGTTGAGGTCTTTGATCTACTTGGACTTGAGTTTTATGCCGGGTGATAAATATGGATCTATTTGCATTTGTCTACATGTTTATATCCAGTTAGACCAGCACCATGTGTTGAAGATGCTTTCTTTTTTCCATTGTGTGGTTTTGACTTCTTTGTCAAACATCAAGTGTCTGTAGGTATGTGGGTTTATTTCTGGGTCTTTGATTCGATTCCATTGATCAACTTGTATGTTTTTATTCTAATATCATGAGGTTTTTATTACTATTTCTCTGTAATACAGCTTGAAATCAGGGATGGTGATACTCCAGAAATTCTTTTACTGTACAGGATTGCTTTAGCTATCCTGAGTTTTTAAATTTTTCCATATGAAGTTGAGAATTGCTCTTTCAAGATCTGCTAAGAATTGTGTTGGGATTTTGATGGGAATTGCATTGAATCTGTAGATTGCCTTTGATAAAATGGCCATTTTTACTATGTTGATCCTACCAATCCATGAGCATGGGAGATCTCTCCATCTTCTGATATCTTCTTCAATTTCTTTTTCAGAGACTTTGAAGTTCTTGTCATGCAGGTCTTTCATTTTCTTAGTTAGAGTTATATCAAACTATTTTATATTATTTGTGGCTATTGTGAAAGGTGTTGTTTCCCTAACTTCTTTCTCAACCCATTTATAAAGCTTGTATAAAGGAGGGCTACTGAATTTTTTGAGCTCTTATGAACATTGATGCAAAAATATTCAATAAAATACTTGAAAATCAAATCCAAGAACACATCAAAAACATCATCCACCATGATCAAGTAGGCTGCATCCCAGGGATGTAGGGATGGTTCAATATACAGAAATTCATCAAATAAACAAGCTGAAAGAAAAAGCCCACAAGATCATCTCATTAGATGCTGAAAAAGCCTTTGACAAAATCCAGCACCCCTTCATGGTAAAAGTCTTGGAGAGATTATGGATGTAAGGTGCACACACCTAAACACAAGAAAGGCAGTACACAGCAAGCCAAGAGCAAGCATCAAATTAAGTGGAGAGAAACTTAAAGCAATTCCACTATAATTAGGGGCAAAACAAGGCTGCTCCCCCCTCTCTCTCTGAGGAACTGAAGTTGGGTTCTCTGGAAGAGCATCATGTGCTCTTAATTAAGGGGCCATTGCTCCACCCTCATCCCTCATTTCTTAAATGGTAGCCTATGATGCTGGTTGTCACTGAGGAGGAGGAAATGGGAGAATGGTTAGAAGGCTCAGAAGTATGGGCTCTGTTCTTCTCCTGTGTGACAGGCAACTGGGTGTTTCATTACTTGTGGCCTATAGCTTATGTATAGATATGAGTTTCAATGTGTCAAATACTTTCTAGTTTAAGAATAACAGGATCTTAAATGCAGGCTAAGATTTCGTCTTGCTAGCTTGAATTTCTTCAAGCTCATGGTGAACTGCAGTCAGCTCCTCCTAAACAGAAAGTAAATTATTTTTAAAGGGAGTTTCCCCCCCTACCTGTGCATACGGAAGCACAGACTAGTCTGTATATTTGCTCCTCCATCTGTGTCTTCATTTACCAATAATTTCAGTTTGCTGACATGTCTTTGAAACACTTTCTCCGAAGTTCTTCATACAAATCATCTTCTAAATGTCTATCACTTCCTAATTGGTGAAAATGGCGTATTCTTCAGCTTTATGTATGTTATTGATAGTTTTTAAGTTACTGTATTCTGAAGTCAAAAGTGCTTGAGGAATATCCCAGACATATTCCAGGGGTTGAATACTGAAAAATAAAGTTGAATTAAAATATTCAACATTTGGAGACAGCAAGATGGCTCAGAGGATAAAAAGAGGTTGCCACAAAACCTGATGAGCCAAGTTCGATTCTCAGGACTCATATAGTAGGTCAGAAATGACTCCCCAAACATTATCATTTGACCTCTACATGCCCTCTACATGAGATAACACACACACACACACACACACACACACACACACGTTGGACTCAAGTTGTCAGGCTTGGTGTCACTTGCTGGCAGTCTTCATCTGCTGAGACATCTCACTGGCCCAGAACCTGATATCTGGAATGTCTTCCTTCAACATTTAAATGTCTTAGCCAGAGCCACACTTGCCATTTTTTGTTTATAACTTATTAGTGGGAGCTAGGCACATGGTGACCAGCCAATCATTGCGGTATTTTAAGAAGTTCATTCATGAAGCTTCAGGAAGTCAGGTGCTCAGAAGGTAGAGAGACAGCAATAATGATCATCACATCGGAGCACAGCAGATGGCGCCGTCTCAAACTGTTCATAGATACTTCCTTCCCTGTGCATTGGGAATTGTGTGGGAGAATAAAGTCTCCCTTGGGAAACCCTGGGTTCTAGACAGAAGAAACAAATCCGCCACTATAGATTGTGACTCTTCACTTGAGCCTGGGGTTTTTCATCAGCCTCTTTTGGTTGGGGTCAATGACCCTCACATTACCTCCTAGCACCTATTCCTCCCCGATTGCAGCCTGTTTATGAGAGAATATCTTGCTAAAAGCAAAAGCTGTTTGGCCTAAGCATCTTTTTAGTTACCAAGCTATGTCTTTGAAACAAGGAGAGTTTGTTTTGATTCTGGAATTGAACCAACGGTTGAATCTGTTTCAATAAAAGTACACAGGGATCCTATTACCTGATATCTACATCACCAAAAAAAAAAAAGATTATGAAATATAATTGTAAAATAACAAACTGTAAAACTATCTTAGATAGACGTTCTGTTCCATCACAGGCATCACCAGACACGGTTAGATGCAAATACTCCACTGGCTACGTGGGCCATAGCATGAATAGGGACCAAAGAGATAGGAAAGCAGTACTATGTACCTTCCACGTGAAACTTCGGCCGGCTTGAGGAATGCCTCCTTAGGTTGTGTGTGGTAATACTGAAGCATAGTTTCCACTGTAAACCCTGAAGCAGGCTCCAAGAAGAGCAGGGGGCTTCAGTACAGTGCTATTTAGACATCACTGTCCTGCCCCTGTGGCTCACTGAAGGTGGCTTTGCCTAGCTGAGGCCATGGGGAGCTTGGGATCCTGCAGGTGAGGGCCCAAGAATTCTGATATGGCTATAAGGAGCCACCAGGCTTGTGTGAATGGCTTACTCAGAAGACCTTGGTTTCCTTACAAAACGTAACAGAATCCTACTGAGGATGTTGGCAGTGTGGGTTTATACCTGACAAACCCTTAAAATGACTTGAGGCCAATTTCTTATATCTCAATCCCAACAATGAGAAAAATTTTAAAACAAGAATAAGGGCTGGAGAGATGGCTCAGGGGCTAAGAGCACTTGTTGTTCTTCCAGTGGACCAACAGTCGATTCCTAGTACCCACATGGTGGCTTGCAACCATCTATAACTCCAGTTCCAGCGGATCTGACACCTTCTATGGGCACCAGAATGCAGGCATATGGTACACATGGATACTTGCAGGCAAAATACTCATATATATAAAATAATTAAAAATTTTTATTAAAAAAAAAAGAAAACCACAAGAGCACAAAGGATCAAAAGGAAAACTGTCCCTGTGTTGTCATTCAGAGTAAAGGACATCATCTACCCTTACTTTTCCAAGTCCCACCAGAGGAAACTGGAAAAACTATTTCAGAACACAATTACAGCTTAGCTTTTGTCATGGAGAAGCTGTTGCTTATTCGCAAAGCTTTCATGTTGTACAACTTTCCCCGGTTATTCACTTTTTTGGTTGACAGAATACAGTGTAGGAGAAAAGCAACCTGGAGATGCATCCTAGCCCTGGGAGGGAGGAGCCCTCATATCAACCTGCTTCTGTGCTCATCCAGTAGAGGGCAGCCCCTCTGTGGTCCACAATGCCTGTTAAACACACAAGCCCAGGCTGTAACCAGAGCTCATTTGTTTTGTGATTTTCTGCATAGACAGCCACTCGCTCCGCCTCCATGAGTTCATTTGCTCCTCACAGTAGCTGGGTGGAGTAGTTTGGCTGTCCCAGTTGTCGTTATAGACGCCATGAAGGTTGGAGACACACACTCAACTCTGAGCAGTGGCTGACGATCTATCAACCAGACCTTCTGAATTCCTAATAAGTGGTTTCTATTAAATGATTCTAATATTTTATCTAAGAATATGGAAAGCTGTGCAAATATCATTCCTTTCATTTAAAACTCTTAAAGCAGTAGGGCCCAAGAAGACTGCTCAGTTGGTAAAGTCCTTTGCCCTGAAGCATGAGGAACTAACTGAGTTTGATCTCCAGAGGCCAGTGAAAAGCTAATAAGCCCACGCGCACATGCTTGTAATCCCAGCATGGGGAAGGTGGAGGCAGGAGGATGGCTCACTGGGTTCTCTCTGGCTGGCCAGCCTAGCTTACTTGGCAAGTTCCAGGTCCCAGTGGGAGATCTTGTCTCAGAGAACTGGGATAGCTCTTGAGAAACAAATGGCACCCAAGGGTGATGTCTGGCCTCCATATGTATGGATACCTTTTTACACATCAGTATAGACAGACAGACAGACATACACACATGGGGGGGGGTACTGAGAAGAGAAATATTAGCTAAGGACACTTAGCTACCTTTTGTATCATCAACCCAGAGGATCCAGGAAAGGGGCATCATAGAGCAGGACATATGCCACCCCAGATTCTCTCTTCCCCGTCCTCCTTTCCTGCCGTGTATCTATCCTTCCTTACCTTCCTGCCTCGGTGTCACACCTTGTGCTGACTGTTCTAGTCTCAGCAGGTACTTCTAGTGACACCAGGCCTTTTGAGAGGTGTCTTCTGTCCTACGTAGGATATGAATAATTTTTCCTTTTGAAATAACCTAATGCGAAATAAATCTCTTCTGTTCCATGACACAGCATGAACAAAGAACCAGGAATCCTTTTAAATCCAAGAGAAATAAATTTCATTGAAGTAATTTTTCCTTGAAGGTTTTTATTTGGGGGGGGTTGGTTTTTTTGTTTTGTTTTGAGACAGGGTTTCTCTGTGTAGTCCTGGATGTCCTGGACTCACTCTGTAGACCAGGCTAGACTTGAACTCACAGAAGTCTACCTGCCTCTGCCTCCTGAGTGCTGAGATTAAAGGTGTGTACCACCATACCCATTGAATATATTTTTCTTGAAATGCATTAGGGACCTGAAGAACACATTCATGGAGATTGGTCCTTCTTCAGTGCTGAATATTGTGGGTTCTTGGGTCACATTTATTTGGGGTCATTTGCTAGATGCAGGTAGCCACAGCTTTTGATTTTTGTAGGCTTTAAGCCTAGTAAGCAATAGAAATAATATTAAATATGTGAGTGTCTTCCATAATTTTGTTTAAGAACAACATTATGAAATGTTGCTTCCCTTCATCGGGCAGGCATGGTGACATACGCCTTTAACTCCCCGCTTAGGGAGGCAGAAGCAGGCGAATCTCTGTGAGTTACATAGTGAGATTCTGTCTCAAAAAAAGTCCTTCATCAAAGACTAATTTTTGCAGCATTGCCCTGTGGGTTCTCTGCAACACACACACACACACACACACACACACACACACACACACACACACA
>CAJQZJ010033157.1:321292-354623 GCA_907164525.1 Lophiomys imhausi
ATCATCTGAGGAATACTCAGTGTCCTCTAGAAGCCACCCACTGTTGTTTTGCTTTTGTTTTCTCTTTGTCTTCGGCACAATTACACATAGTGACTTATTTTTGGACATGTAACAGGTATAATAAAGCCAGGTAGATATTGCATGCTTATAATTCCAGGACATGAGAGGCTGAGACGGGGGGGATTGACCCAAGGTTGCGGCTGCCTTGGGCTACAGATTAAGACTGTCCCAAAAACCCAGACCCAAAACCACCACTACCACTAACAACAACAAAAGCCCAAATTACTCAGATCTGTAAGAGGAGTTGCACTTTGTCTGATGTGCCAGCAGCGGACGGGGAAGTAAACATTTTTCCCTCCAAACGCTTTAATGCCAAGTACTACTTAATAACTGCAGGCTGGCTGCAATGGCCCAGCCGTGTAATAGAGGCATTGTTTCACAGTCCTTTGGGTTGATCCCAAGTGTTAGAGCAGTAAATGTAACTGACAGTCAGTGGGCTCTCTTTTGTACCGCTTAAGCATATCATCCATCTGGCTTCCTGGATTTGATGGTCTGAGTGACGGCTGCGTTCAGCCTGGTGGTCCCCCCCCCCCCCCCCCCGCATCACAGAGAGGACCAGGAAAAAGGTTTTGGCACATCCTCTATTGGTCATTGTCAGTCTCTCTTTTACAATTCTAAAAAAAGAAATTGAAAGGGAGAAAGAAGGGAGAGAAGGAAAGAAAACTACACTGGGTGGCCCCTGCGCTGGAAACATCAAAAAATTTAAAGCAGTTGCTGAGCATGTGACCATTCCCTTTCGTTTGCCTGGTATGTGGCTCCACTGAACTACGGTCATTTTCAAATGACCTATATGTAGCTTTGACCTTTCTGCACATCATTGCAAATCACCGCACAGTTACTGTTCTTTAAAAATAACTGGTGTACTTTGTAAACATAGCACATCTCCTTTGATGTTTTTGTATTAACACAAAACAATTAATACAATGCAGTTAATTAGTAAATCAGGATCATTGCCATGAGTAAAAGGTAATGGCAAAAACGAGAATAGTGGGCACAAATAGCCTATTACGATCCAGTTAGCAGATGCTGCCTGCACAGGGGTGGGAGGCTGAGCCTGGCATCCCATTGTTTGGTTCTTGGTTTATTTATTTGTTTGTTTTGTAAAGACAAGCAAGGGCTAGACGTGTGCTAAAAGCAAATGGTCCTGTAACCAAGGTTTGCTCCTTGCTTGCTCACTGGGTAAGTTGTTTTTTCGGGCCATGTTCATGTGCCATCTTGAAGCATCCTGGTTGGTCATTTTTGGAAAAAGAACCAATGGAAAACACATTTTGGAAGGACCAAATTGCACCCATAATGTGGCAAAATCAGTTTTCTTGGCTTCTTTGAAAAATATTTGTAGCCTGGAGCCTTGTGCATGTTAGGGAGATGGTGTTCTCCTAGCCTATCTCCTCAGTCCTACATGGCACTAATGCAAATTCAGAAATCAGGTAAAGTATGCAAAGGTTAAAATAGCCTCACATAGAAATCTAGTTTTATAGCACAAAGTGCATGGGAGATGGGTGATGCTGCTGGCCATATCTGTTACCTGTGTATTTAAGGTCTCAGTGAACAGTTCATGCAATCATGGCTTACACGGTAGATTGTATATGATCTGCGCTTTCCCACAATGAAAGGAAGAAGGGAGGCTGGGGATCTGGATCTGCACAGTAGAGCTTTTGTTTACTGTGCGCAAAGCCCTAGGTTCCACCTGCAGCAACACACACACACAAAACCCCATAATACACATAAACACCCCTACAAACAAACATATACACACATGCATGCACACACAAATGCCCACACATATTTGCTGACATAAACACACACCCACTCATTCATAGAGAGAAGTGGGGGTAATACTTGAGGCAATTATCACTCTTCTCTTCATTTTCCAAAACTCTAATTCTATGATAAACATCACTTTTAATATATGAAAAACACGACCCACATTTAAAACTGTAAACGTGCAACATCAACAAAGCAAGATGCAGTAAGAATGAGTTCTAAGCTTCAAAGTCTTTCCACTGTGGCAGAGAGGGCTCAGACTATCAGTGTCCCTTAAAGACTGCTGGGAGAGAAGGCCTCTGATTCATCCCCACCTTGGCCTTGAACTAGTGCTAAGTCGAGGATGGAGCCAAGTCTGAAGGCCTCCTCTCTGCTTCAAGGCGATGACTTTGTGGCCCATCCCCAGAAGGTTCCCTGCCTCATTTATCATCTCTGCCTTTTACCTCCCAGCAGTGGTGACGTGTAACTTTTTTTCTAACCAGCATTCAGTTCCTTAGACATCTCTTCTGCGTGCTGTCCCCGCTCTGACTTTCTGGTGATAGTGCTCGTTGGATCACACTAAAAAACACTTAAGGAACCCAAAACCAGGTTCCGTTTTACCTCATGTGGACTTGGTGTGTGTTTTATCTTCTTGTATTGTGATACTTTGGAGCTCACATGTGTACTTTAGAGTTTATTAGGATATTTGTTCAACGAGAACATTCTAGTCTACAGTCTTACAAAGTAACAGCTGTGTCTCTTGAGAACACAAAGAAGAACTTAAAGTACTGTGAGAATAAACACGTTCTGGGGGGTCCATTTGTTTTGTAGGTGGACATTCTGGAATATTCCCATAACGTCACAGTTGGCTATTATGCTACCAAAGGGAGGCTGGTGTATTTGCCTGCTGTGGTGATGGAGGTGCTGGGTGTGTATGGTGTCAGCAACGTCACTGCTGACCTGAAGCAGCACACTCCCAACTTACAGTCTGTGGCGGTGCTGGCCTCCCCATGGAAGCCCCAGCCTGCAGGTGCCTTCCAGCTGAAGACAGGCAAGTCACTTAAGGAAAAGATCCCATCATTCTAGGACCAGACAAGCAGATCGCTGTTTAAAAGCCCCCCACTTCTGGCTGCTTGCTGGCTTATGTGGCCAACTTTATACCTTCAAAGTTCCCTGCTCGCCAGATGTCCAAGTCCCCTGCCTAAACGTTGGCTGTAATCTTGACCTTCTTAGCTACGCTCCACCATAGGGACTTTTCTTCCCAGCCCATATGCTTAGTGCACTGCAGTACAGAATACTGTGTTTTCCCTTTCTTATCAATAGCTACTACTATGAGTTAAGCACCTGAAAACCTATAGTCTGGAGCTAACAGGATTTGCTTGTTACTGAAGTGGTCCCCCAACAAAGGCTTTGACATCTTTCTCTCACTTTCCCTTGTGGTTTCTGATTTGCAAAGTTTGTGAACCACAGAGTGGGGAAACCACTGTGATGGGAACCATCGGCTTAACGATAGAGGACAACTGATTGTCCCCATCCACAGAAATAGATGACACTTGTCTGTCATCTTTGGGCAACTGTCTGTATAGTTTTATGGGATAAAGTTGTGACGTCTTTCGTGTTAGAGAGAGCCTCTGGTCCGATCATGCTTTTGGTTATTCTCTCCTGTAAGTCCTCCTAAGAGGTGCTTTCAAACTATAATTAAAGCTTGTCTGATCTTTCTGTTTATTTGCCCAATTTCTGTAACCTAAAAACCACGCTGTTTTGTATCATGGCTGTTTTTAAATTTGAGGGACTAAGTGCATTGGCTAGTGCTGATCTGTGGTTCTTCTTCTAGTGTTGCAGTTTGTAAGCCAGTCAGACAACATACAATCTTGCAAGTTTGTTCAGACAATGGAGCAGAGGCTGCAGAAGGCATTCCAGGATGCAGAGAGGAAGGTCCTCAACACCAGGAGCAACTTGACAGTTCAGGTAGGGAGCAGAGGGTTCAGGCTGCATTGGCAGACATCCAAAGTGTTTCTATTGGCCAGAAATGATATGGGGGCTCTCGTATAAACTCTGTCATATGCAAATATAAGTTTGTATTTTGAGCAGGTAATATAGACAGTATGGCATTGGTGAGGGTGGCTAAGATATGGCTATGGCAGGTAGGATTCCATGTCACTGTGAACCTACCACAGCTCAGGGATTAATATTTGTTTTTTATATAAAATGCTTCCTCTGACATTTCTAATGAGTTCATCGTTTAAGAATTGAACCTGAATATACTTTATAAGATGAATCAATTTTCTCATGTGTGTGTGTGTGTGTATGTGTGTGTTCAGGAGTAGTATAAGCTATGGTGCAAATGTGAAGTTCAGAGGACAGAGAGTGAGCTCTCTTTGTTCAACATGTGCATCCCAGAGACTGAAGTCAGGTTGCCATGCTTGGTGGCAGGCTCCTTTAGCTCCTGAGTCATCTTGGGGCCTGTGAATTGATTTTAAATTACTAGCTCTGTTGTGATTTTCTGTGATTAACTCTTGTGGGCTTTTCATTGGGCTATTTCCAAATTTCAACACAAATGATCATTACATGCAAACAAAAACACCCACATCTTTTATAGTGTGGGTTTACTCTCTGCCAGCAACTGTGCTCAGTGTTTTACAAATATTTTTTTTCTGTGTAATGATCAAGACATCCTCTGAGATATCATCTCCATTTTGTTCAAGTGAGAAGGATTGCAACACTGAGAGAAGGATTATGACACTCCCAGAAGGTCACATGGTTAGAAAAGAATGGAGTAAAGTTGTGAGCACAAACTCTGTCTTCTTATCCACCAAGCTGAACCAGCATTGATACAGTGTAGAAAGAGTATCCCCGAGCCCTTGGCGAGTGCACAAAATCTTTCCCAGGGAAATCCAACTCCTAGTGCATCATATATTTGGCTTCCTGGCTAACAGTGTGAAAACCACCAAAAGACTCGTGTGTGTGTGTGTGTGTGTGTGTGTGTGTGTGTGTGTGTGTGCGCGCGCGCGCGCGCAAGTGCGTGTTCACGCAATTATGTAGATAACATCTCAGCAAGGAAAGACAGTTTTTAATAATATTCATCCATCCCCAAATTCTCTAATTAATGCTACTGTTCTGTATCTGTTTTGGCTACTGAACTAAGGCCTTTGCAATTAGACCCAAGGATAATTGGGCCTAATTTTGAATTTGACATTTTGCATAAGTGAATTATCAGGAAAGCCAATGCGATGCAGAAAGCACCCAATCTAATTTGAAGGAGAGCTGCTCCTTTTCTAGACTCAGGCAAAGTGGATCGGGGAGGATCTCATTTGGTGGAGAGGATCTCATTACGACTCGGCTCTTATCAGTATAAGATCTGAAAACGTGCCACAGATTTAAGATTTATGTAAGAAGTGTGACTCAGCTCTTATGGGAAATCTTTTTCTTCAGGGTTGGATCTGTGGTCTTTGCAGGTATATGAACCTAGGTGGTTCTTGGCAGCAGGATATACTTCAAGAGATTCTCGAGTGCCTGCTGTCTATTAGATGCTGGGAGATCAGACACCAAGATAAATAAGCTGCCCTTGGCCTTCAGCCTGTCTCTGTGTTGAGATGGTTGTGGGTCATGAGAGGAGACGTAAGCAACAAAAGCTTCCTTGAAAAAGATTAGAGTAGATGACTTGACCATTCGTCTAACTAGGTTTGAGATGATCTCTGACATGCTGGAAGCTTCTGAAATTAATGGAATGAATCATCATTCTATTAATCCCATTTCACATTTGGCCTTGGTCGTTGTGAAGTAACAGAACCAGTTTTGTGCTGGATTTAACACCCCTTTCTGGTCTGGAGAGGTGGCTCAGAGGTTAAGAGCACTGGCTGTTTTTCCCAAGGTCCTGAGTTCAATTCCCAGCAACCACATGGTGGCTCACAGCCATCTACATTGAGATCTGCTTGGGCATATATGTAGAGCAAATACTGTATACATAATAAATAAATAAATAAAAATGTTTTTTTAACACCCCTTTCTTGGTTGCTGTATCATTCACAGATAACTGCATGTTATCTTCCTGGGATCATGATAGTATGACTTCCAAATTGATGTTTCTGTAGCACTTTTCCACTTCATTATATTAAATATAGCTTGTATGGTACTTTGAATACTTTGTGGAATAAAAAGATGTAACTGTCAGAGCCACTGGAAAAGTGACTTTTAAGAAGGAACATGGCTACATCATAGTTGAACCCATGGGGGTTGTAACAGAATCCCAGTTTATGAGACACAAGCAGAAAAAAGCAGTGCTGGCCTCATTTCATTGAAAAGTTCACAGTATTCACTGGAGGCACAACTGGATCCAGGTGCATCAACACTTTCTTCAGGAAGTTCTCTATTCATCTTTTGACTTGCTTTCCTCCAGACCCCTCCTCGTTTTCCTCCTCCTACTGTATGTATGACGTCTGTGTATTTCATGGATCCAGTGCCCATGGAGACCAGACAAGAGTGTCTGATCTTCTAGAACTTGGGTTACAGATGGCTGTAAGTTGTCATGTGAGTGCTTGGGAAAGGAACCCAGTTTGGCTGGAAGAACAGAACATGCTCCTACCTACTGAGCTATCTAGCACATTTCTTGCCTCTGCTGAGTGATCCTTGGTGCTTCTAGATTTGTCTTATTTTTATTGCTTATGTTCTTGCAGAACCAATTTGTGTGTGTGTGTGTGTGTGTGTGTGTGTGTGTGATTTCAGTCCAGATCTGGGACTAGCTCTCATTGGCCCACTGTGCCTATTTCTGGATTGGTAACTGTGGGCAAGGAGATAAAATGTCCTGTTCAACATGGTCTGTAGGCACATGATATCTACTCCTGAAACATGGGGATGGTGCTGCTGTACCCAAAGCACATGGACAAAGCGGAGAAGGGGGTGGCTTCCCAGGGACCATGATGCTACTGGCTGTCATAGAAGGAGAAAGATGCTAGGAACAAAGTGGCCTGTGGTTTAATGAGCTAATGAACTAGAATGAGTGAGTGAAAAGAAATGAAGTCAGAGGTTTCATAAAAGGGGCATGACTGAGTTCATTAAAGAAAATACAAAGACATGGAAACAGAGCTGTATTCATTGCTTGGGAGATCTTAAGCTATAAAGATCTCAGTATTCACCAATGGAATTGTAGATTGAATTTGATCTCTGCCAAGATCCCATTCTGGAGGTAGAAGCAGGAAGATTCCTATAGATGCAATGGCAGTCTAGCTTGCCTAGCAAGTTCAAGACTAGCCATGGTACCTAGTCCTGTCTCAGATAATCAAGAAGGGAGGGGCAGAGACTAGAGAGTTGACTTGGCATTTGAGAATGTTTGCTGCTCTTGCAGAAGACCTAAGTTCAGTTCCTAGTACCCACATCAGGCAGCTCACAGCCACCTGTAACTCCAGCTCCAGTGGTTCCAACACACTGTTCTGGCTGCCATGGGCATCTGAATACACAGGTGTGTGCACACCACCCCCTACAGTGATGTCTTTAAAGACTGAAATAGAGAAATCTATCCTGAAGTTCAAATAGAGCCACAAAAGACCTTGAACAACATAATCAACAATTGACAGATACAAATTTTGTGTAACACTTTCTTGTTTCAAAAGTTTCTTAAAAAAAAAAAAAAGCTCTTATAACCAAAATGGTGTGGTCTCAACTTTATGACAGACATAGAGATTAATGGTCTAGATAAAGAGTCCAGAAAAAAATTTCTTGTATGGGGTGAAGCAATTTTTTATCAAGGCTGGTCTATGAGGAAAAGGATGCTTATTTTAATAATGGATATCCACGTTGTAAAAGAAGGAAAGTGGAGCTATACATCATCAACCAAAATCATCTCCAAGTGATCCAAGACCTACATGTAAGAACTGAAGCTAAAGGGCTCAGAGCGTGGAGGAAAGATTTCATGGGCCTGAGGGTGCTGGGGACCACCGGAAAACCACAGAGCCAAGAGAAACCAACCAACTGGACACACTTGAAAACAAGAACTTGGCTCATCGAAAGACACTAATAACACAGTGAAAAGATACTACGTATTTGTGAGTCATCTGTCTGATAAGTGACTAATATCTAGAACCAGAACTTGAAGACATAGAAAGAACTCCTGCCATGGCTCCGCTAAAAGAAAGCAAATGGGAAAGAGGGCTGGGCTGAATGTTGTACTTGCCTGGTATGTATAATGCCCTGGGTTTGAACTATGTCACCACAAGGAGAGGTGGAGAGAGAGAGAGAGAGAGAGAGAGAGAGTAAAAAGGCTTTGACCCAGCACTTAATCATGAGAGACTATTTCACATTTATTGGGATGATCATTCTCAAAAGCCAAAACCAAACGCTAGAAGAGTAAGAGTCCCAACAGTGTGAGAAGTTAGGGTCTTTGTGTATGGCTAAAGGGATGTGTGATGGGTAGTCACTGTGGGAAACTACCATGGCTCCTCAACAACCTAAGCATGCAATTATGACACGACTCAGCAGTTCCATGTCCATCTACATGGCAGAAAGAATTGGGAACAAGAACTAGGAGCTAAAACAGGTATTTGTACCATGTTAACAATGGCCCAAAGCCAAAAGCAAACCAAGTGTCTATAAATGGATGAAAACAGATAGTCTAAACATACGGTGGAGTATTGCTAAGCTCCCAGACAGGAAGGCCATTCTGGTGCCCGCTGCAGCATGGGTGGTGTGTCCCCAGCTGCGCTAAGTGAACTCAACCAGCCACAGAAGGAAAGATATAGGATGATTTCTCATCTGCCCAATACCTAGAGTTGTGGAATAACCAGTAATCTTAGGTACAAGAGCATATCCTGGAATAAGAGGGTGGAGAAATTGGGAGTTGCCTCATGGGCACAGAGCTACAGTTGGGGGCAGTGAGAAAGTTCTAAAGATGGGCAATGCTGATGGTTGGCCAAAAATGCCAATATGCTTAATGCCACTGAACTATGTGCTTAAAAATGGTAAAAATATTAAATTCTGTGACGTGCATTTTATCACAGGAAAAAGATATAACTTACCTGGTTGATATATGTAGGTACATACATAATTGTATACACACTCATTCACACAAACACACATATATATGTACATATATATGTATATGTATTTATATATTACTAGCTTTATGGGCTCCTTGGAGGTACAGGGAGACTTAGTGCTATTGAAAGGTGATAAGTATTCAGAAAATATTTGCATTAGAGATAAAGATAAAAAAGTTTTATTGAGATTTATTTTTGTTATTTGTGTGGTGTGTGTGTGTGTGTGTGTGTGTGTGTGCATGTCAGTGCCTTAGAAGGCCAGAAGAGGGCACTAGATTCCCTGAAGTTGGAGTTACAAGTGGTTGTGAGCCACCTGATCTGGGTGCTGAGGACCAGAGTCGGGTCCTCTGAAAGAGCAGCAGGTGCCTTTAGCTCTTAACCGCCGAGCCATCTCTCTAGTCCTCAGAGAACCCTTTTGAACTGTCAGAAAGAGCTTTGCTTCTGCGCACCTGGGACAAGAGCTGAATACTTGGCTGAAACACATTCCCAAAATACTTTCTGGGAGGAGAATCAGAGCTGAGCAGAAATGTTGGCTGGGTTATCCTTAATCAAGGGATTATGGCTCTTGGTTAGAGAGACAACTGCCTCATTTGGGGAGAGTAGACAGAGAAGTGAAGAAGCTGTTCTGAGCAGCTTTCTTCAAAGTCAGGAGTAAGCAAAGCTCCAGAGAAGATGCCTGAATGAAAGGGTCCTGTCAATCCAAGTGGGAATGACAGCGTGGGACCTGAGAGTTCCATAAAGGCACTAAATGTGCCTCGACTGAACATGTGGGTATACCTGGGCCCTGGTGCCCACAGGGAAGGTGATCTGGCATCAGTGCCCTGACCTCCCTTCCTCTCTCCCATGCCCACCCAGCTCCCTTTAGATAACACCAGTGAGCAAAGAAACCATTGTGTCATCCTTAAGGACCAGCCTGCAGGATCCCCTTTGTGACAAACAGGCCAACAGCAAGGAGATCTGGAGAGAAAGGGCAGACATACTGCACATAACCCAGCTAAAGCGCCTCACCAAGCCCAGTGATTTTTCTCTGGCTCATGTTTTTCAAATGTTTGAGATATTTTTATCCATACACTGACCCAGAAAATCTCATCTTCCCCAGCAACTATAAAATAAGACTGAACATGAGAAGAAACCCATGCTATCTTACACAACTTTTTCTCATAATCCATACCTAGTTAATGGCTCACAAAAGAAAGCAACAGCTTTATAAAGGAGCTGTTTTATATTTCTGAATTCCTGGTATGCTCATATTCAATTACCCTGCTCATAATACCAGGTGCACATTCCCTTTGGTATGAAAGGTCCCTGAACATTTGACAGCTGGGCCCTCCTTTAATATCTGTATGCTCTGCTTTGTATTTCCAGAATTATAAAAGTCACTGAGCGAGTTTACCCTCTAGCAAAGACACACAAATGGTTAAGAGCTGGAAATCAAGACTGCTTGGGTTCAAATCCCGACTCTGTTATGCATAAGATATATGACCTTGACCAAGTCCCTGTCACTCTGGCCCTGGTCTCCTCATTCGTGAAAGGCAGTTCATAAATGGACACTCCTCCCAGGGTTAGAGCAAGGTGGAGATGGTGTGCCCAGAGCCCAGTGCCTGGCATGCTCCTGCAATCTGTGAACAATGACTTGCTATTCTTTTTTCCTCTTTGCTGTCTCCCCACTGCCCTTCCATCACAGCCTATGACTTCTGTTGAAACCTCCCTTCCTCGGCCTCCATGACACACACCCTCACCTTATCTGGCATGTTTCCTTCCCCTTTGCCCCTGTGTCATTCAGATCGTGAGCACGTCCAACGCCTCCCAAGCTGTCATGCTCGTGTATGCTGTGGGCAATCAGAGCTCGTTCCTCAATGGCACCGTGGCCAGCAGCCTTCTCAGCCAGCTCTCTGCTGAGCTGGTGGGATTCTACCTCACGTACCCTCCACTCACCATCGCTGAACGTGAGTACGTGCGCCTCAGCCTCGTGCAGAAGGGCCAAAGCACCATATACTTTCCCCTGGGGATCTTTCTCCACAAAGCAGAAGAACCTCTGCTGGGCTGGGCTATGCACTGTGTGTGTTCTCTTCAGCAACTTAGAAATACAACATATGGGAGTTGAATTGTTGAAAAGCTCACTGCACAGTGAAAGAAAGCCCTTGCTTGGTGCATACAGTAAGCCTATCAGGTGGGTGAAAAACTAAAAGAGAAAACTGAAGCCCTTCCCCCTAAATCTTCACAGGATGGTCACTCTTCCACCGCTAATAGGTCTGTGTTGGGACCTGTGCATGGGGACCTTCCCCGGCATCTGTCCTTTGGGGTTTATGGTGCTCTCTCCCCTCCACAAATGTTTCCAGACCTTCAGGTCCAGCTGGTTACAGACAGCATAATGCCAACTTTGCGATCCGTGTTGTGACTTCACTTGACGTCCCCATAATCTGAGGCCGTGGCTCTCTCTAATGCTTGTTATATAACCCTCATCACTGTGCAGTCAACATGGACTCTGAACACAGGGCAGCCCACATCTTGTCACTAGACACTTGCTGGGTAGCTCAAGGAGGTGATGGTCTATACTCTAATTTTAATCATTATATTCACCGGGTCACTGGCAAAGATTTCCTCTAAAAATATATATACCTATTAGCAAAAGTGTTTCATAATTTCTTTCTGTAGTTGTTTTGATACTATAAATAAATGAGATCGCGTGTGTGCGTGTGTGTGTGTAAAAGGTGTACTTGTCACTTAGCAGCCACTGAGAAGTGTTTTGAATATGTGTTTACTGGAAAGAGCTTATAAATTTTCAGGCAGCAAGGATGACTCTGAACTTTCTAAGAAGATTTTGTCAGCTGGACTTGGTGGCACACACCTTTAATCCGAGCACTTGGGAGGTAGAGGCAGGTGGATCTCTGAGTTTGAGGCCAGTTTGGTCTATAGAATGAGTTACAGGACAGCCTCGACTACATAGAGAAACTCTGTCTTGAAAAACAAAACAAAACAAAAATTATGTCGTAAAAGATAGCAGGAGGGCACAGGAGAGCAGGTCAGAAGTTACTTTGTCTCACCAGCTTGCTGTTCTGATAATAATCTCAATTAACCTGAACTGAGCAGTAGGGGTTGAGAAAATGGCTCAGGTGGCAAAGTGCTTGCCGTGTAAACCTTAGAATCTGAGTTTGATCTCAGAACCCACATAAAAAAACAAACAGTTGAGCTGGAGGGATGGCTCAGCGGTTAAGAGCAATGGCTGCTCTTCCAAAGGACCCAGGTTCAAATCCCAGCACCCACATAGCAGTTCAAAACTGTCTGTAATTTCTGGGGGTGGTGGTGCGCACCTTTAATCCCAGAACTCAGCATTTGTATCTCTGTGGGTTCGGGGCCAGCCTGGTCTACAGAGTGAGTTCTAGGATAGCCAGTACTGTTATACAGAGAAACCCTGTCTCGAAAAACAAACAAACAAACAATCTAGTAAGGTGCTCACAACTGTAACACAAGTGCTGGGCACAAAAGGATCTATCCCTGCAAACTCACTGGACAGCCAGGCTAATCAAATCAACAAACTCAAGATGTAGTGAGGGCTCTTGTCTCAGAAAATAAGAGGAATTGAGGAACACACACATGTGTACATACATATGAAGGATATATTGAGTACTGACTATAGGTTAGGCACTGTACAAAGTCCTTTAGACCTGTGAGTTCTCATAGCCATCATGCTGGTAAAGCAAGATGGTAATGTTTGCTCCCAACACTGGGTACCACATGGAAAAGATCCTCTTAAAGAAAACCATTCCTACGACCTCCGCAGTGCTACACAGTCTGTACGGAGGAAGCCCCAGCTAAGACAGGCTGCAACTGTGGGTACTGGTAATAAAGCTCCTCGCTCCATTTAAGAAGGCTTGGGGGGAAACTTCAAAGACAGGAATTTGTGCATCTGAGCTCCTTGTAGAATGTGTCCCTTTCCTTAGTCACCTTTCCACACAATGAGATAGTTTGAACTGTGTGCTATCAAGTTCTCAGAAATGGCAATGTGGGACCGAGCTGCTTAGCGGCTTGTCACCTGTATGTTTCCCTTGATAGTATTTACTCATAAAACCTATCAAAGATATTTGATGTCTTTTATTTATTTTAGCACTGGAATATCCCAACCTCGATATATCAGAAACAACCAGAGACTACTGGGTCATCACAGGTAACCTCTCATTTTTGTATTTCCCTCTTTGTTCCGCCAGGTTGGTTTGTCTAAAATGGTGCCATTTGGTGACAGGATCAACACCTTTGGTCCCACCTTATAAGTCAAGGGGTTCCTTCTGTGGGGCTGGAAGGGTATGGAAAGCTAAGAAAGGAATGCCAAAGATGATTATTGATAAATACTTTAAAACTGTTACCTCAGTGGTCCCATCCTCAGCCTTTCACACACAGCAGCACCAGTGTGTGACATCTGGGGCACATTTGTGTGAGTGGCTGTCTGAGCAGACAGCAGGCCTTTCTGCACTGCCCTGCAAAACCCAACTCAAAGCCAGAGGAGGGTCATATGTGCAGTACTCTTCTCAGGGCACCTGTCCTGCCCCCCAGCAATGCTGGTGTGCCCTCCCTGATGACGAGGTCGAATGGGAGCCAGAGAGCAGGTGTGTTCTGATGGCATTTTCTTTTTCTCCCTTGACATTTCATGGCCAAATGTTATGAAACAGCCAAAGCATTCTGTTTGTGTTTTTCAAAAGCCACACAGTGGCTCTAAAATGAGAGAAGCAACATTATTGAGGCAGATGGAGAGGACAGATGTTAGTAGGAGGAAAAGTGACCAGACCAGCCATCGGAGCATAGACTACTGAAAGTTACATTCTCTACGTACTGTGAGCCTGAGACCAAGGTGCTGATAGGTTTGTGCCTTCTTCCCATCTCCTTGGCTTGAAGTTGATCGCCGTCCCCATTTGTCCCCACCTGTTCTTCCCTCTGAGCTTGTCTGTGTCCTGATTTCCTTTTCTTATAAGGCCACCAGACACATTGGATTAGGTCTCATGCTTATGACCTGATTTAAATTTCATCACCCCTTTAAAGACCCTCTCTCCAATTACTATCTCTCTCTGATATACTGGGGGCCAGCACTCGCACATGTGATTTTGGGGAACATTGTCCAGCCAAATATGAGGAGGCAGGAAGATCCTTCAAGACATGGAAATGTGTTTGGGTGAGCAGCCACCCCAAACTCCTTCCCTCATCCATCCTTCCCTCATTACTGCCCCTTAGAAGTGGCAGGTGACCTCCGCCTAAAATTCTTTCCAAGCAGTGCCCACCCTGCTAGATGATGCCTTCCTAGACTCTCTTCTAAAGGACAGATCACCTGGATCCTCCCCTTACAGGGTCTTCAGTCCACTGAGATCATTTTAACTGCTAACAAAGCAAACTTTAAAAGTACCTTTAAAAAAAAATGGATAGAAACCACCCTTCCATGATGCAAGCCCATGAGAGAGACAGCGCTAAACAAACAGCATGTGGGCCAGTGGGTTACATAATGATACACAATTGTGTGACTTCCTCAGGCAATGGTGCCTTTTCCTTCACAGATATTCCCCTTTCTCTGAACTTTACAGTTTATATTCAGAGATCATAATCCATTCTTAAACACAGGCTGCCCTTGACAGCCACTGACAGCATCCCCTCATCATCTCTCCACACCTTGCTGTGCCTTCATTTTGGTGACATTACCTTAAGAGAAAACCACACCTCAGTCTTGCTTCTGGGCTCCCCTGGGAGTTAACCCTTCACACTCAGTTATGTAACCCCTTTCCTCATTGTTGTTGTTGGCATTGCAGTTGCTCATCAAAACAGAGTTGCTACTGTCTCTCTGGTGGTGGCATCAAACAGTTAGTACTTGTAAGGAACCAGAACCATGTTTGGTATGACCCTTTTGTCTTCCATGCAAACCATGACCATTTTACAAACTCCTGGGCCGCCTTTGCCAATCTGCTCTACCACAAAAGGAAGGAAGGGCTTGTGACAGAGAGCCAGTGGTGAGGGTCTTTGTTCAGCCTTGGCCACCAGACCATCACTGCAAGCTCTATCCTTTTCAATTTGTACCAACATCCTTTTTCTGTAGTGTCTGTTACAAACCATGCATGCTTTTGTTTTTTTTACAATTGGACTTAGATGGAGTATATTGTACATGTTCCCCCTCTTGCAGAGGATGGGCCCTCCTTTGGTGGAAAATACCAGCAATGGGTGGCCCCAGTCTCTCTTTACAGAGAATTTTGGGGCTGTCCTGCCATCTACAGATCCTGCAATTGGTTTTTTGTGTAAATTAAGCAAAATAGAACTACCTAGGTGTTAGTAATTAGGGGCTGGAGAGATAGCTCAGTCAGTTAAATGCCTGTTGTGTAGGCATGAGGGCCTAAGTTAGATTCCCCAGAACCACATCAAAGGAGAGGCAGAGCCAGCAGATCCCTGGGGCTCACTGGCCAGCTAGCCTCGCTAATCGGCAAGCCCACAGGGCCCTGGTCACTAATAGATGTAAAAGCCCATTCAAATTCATACATCTGCTTTTGTTTCACTCACCAGGGACAAAATGTCCTAGATCCAGTAATGACTGACCTTCTTCTCTTCTTACCTCTGCTTCCTACTGTGTGTCCTGGAGCCAGTCCCCTGGGCCCTCCAGGCTTCACACGCTCACCTGTAGAATGAGAGAGGGACATTAACTGAGCATGAAGACTCTTGAAGTTTGAGTGTGTGGGATTCAACCACAAATGAAACAATTTAGCACAAGTTCAAGAGGCTGACCCATGCCTGACAGTGGATCTCAAGAGTTCAGTGTGATTATAAATAAAATGAGATGGGTCTCATTTTATTTTAAATAAAAATAAAACGGTCATTTTATTATAAATAAAATGAACAAGTATCAATGTCTGTGACTTCTGTACCTAGCTCCGCTGAACACAGCAGGGGGCTTGCAACACCTCTATTCTGAGTCTGTAGTGACCAAGCTGATGTGCTGAGGGGTCTGAGCTACTGTGTCACTGTGAGAGATGTGGTACACGCACTTCCATTGCTTTCCAGAAAGGCAGACAGGTCAAGGAGAGTGTGCTGAGGTCCTCGAGGGAAGGTAGGGGACCACATGCAGGGGCACAGATCCATTCCCTTCACGCCATCTCTTCCTCTGTCTAGAATGTACCTAGCAAAGCGGGGTTGGGGGGATGTGTCAGCATCAGCTCCCACATAGCGGTGGTCTATCAGATGTCCTATAGCACCTCTGTTAAAAGCATTATTTACTGAATTAGTTCTTCTTCATAGTCAGTAGTTGAGTAGAGAACTGAGGCCCCGAGAGACTACGTGGCTTGTCTCTGGAAGCGGAGCCATGACTCAGACTCACGCCCTTGCTTCCAATCCCCAGCTCCACTCAGCTGACACCAAGAAGAGCCCACTCTTTCTCTGGAGAGCTGCAGTGAAACACATTCAAGCCATCTAGGTGTTGACCACTGTGCTTCTGTGGGTGCTTCCCACACTCTCCTGTATGTTCCTGGGGGGATTTGTTTTTTAAAGAGAAATTTACTGAAAATACATATAAAGTAAAACGTCCCTTTCTAAGCACCTTAAACTTACAGTTCAGTGGCATAGAATGTCCATAGTGCAACCAACCATTATCTGCTAGAGCATTTTCACCACCTACAAGTCTCTGACTATTGCCTTCACTTGGTGTCTGCCTTTGAATCGTGACTGAAATTTCCCACAAACCAATCTGTGACTCCCCTCTCTCTTCCTCTTGTCCCCTGGTCCAGGGAGGCCAAATTAGAAGCCATATTTCAGTGCTTAGCCTGTAAATTTACCAGATGGGATGATTTTTCAACCAGCAGGTTCACAGACCCTCCTGTCTCAGGTAGGAAACCCTGGGAATCCCCGGGGCTGTCAGTGAGAGCAACACAGCAGGATCATCTCTGTTTGCAGGGAGTTGGCTGAAAAGCAACCTAGAGTCTCTCACCAAGGCCCTAGAACCACGCTTTATAACCTCCAGGGGGATCATTTGGCATTTGTGGCTTCAAAGAGATAATTTCAGAGACCCAGCTGTGTGTTTTATTTCTCTCTTGATCCACATATGAATGTCGTTCTCTGAGTCTCATCTTTGATGGCTTGGTCTGTCCCTGTGTGGATTCGATCATTGGTGTTGGCTGAATGAAACACCCTGCTGGATGAGTGGCTACAGAGACATTATACTATTTTGGCACTGGCTGGCAGGGGAGTTCATATCATTTCATATCATGATGGATGGATGGTGTTCATGAAACTGCACTAGACTGTGTTAGAACCAACTCTATTAAATGAAGACCCTTCTTTTCCACTCCCAAGTGAGTTTTGATCACTTTAAAAATGCCAATATTCAATTTGAACACTTCAAACTTTGGGTGTGACTGTGTCTGAAGGCATTGTTTGCATGCTTATGGTGAAGCAGCTTCCCGAGGGCTGTAGAACAAGGGGTTGGACTCTGGACGTAGATGAAAACAGGCGATTGTCCCTGTCGAAAGCCTTAGAGAGTCCCTATTACTCATTGCAACTCTCATCTATGCACTAGCAATGGCTGGCAACTCCACTGTCAGTGTCTCTCCTGTTGCCCCCAGATAGTCTAGGTGATGGCTGCTGAGATTTAGCCAAGGAAAGGGAAGGGCCAGGAAATGACCCCATGCACCTTCCCTGTACAGGGCCTTTCCCATTTGGCCCTTACAGCCCACTAGCCATGTACTTGCTCTGAAGTCCCCTTCCTTGCCCTTTCAGGTGATTGGATTCCAGTGGCTTCCTGAAGGCCCCATAATTGATAAGAAGCAGGAGAGAGCACATTCCTTCCACTAAGTTGTCTTATTCGTGAATGGAAGAGGATCTGAGGGGCCCTGGGCAGCTTTAGAGATAAGCAACAGGAGGATCCTACCCAGTAGGGAGAGATAAGGATACTGAACCGCGTGTGGTCAGGTTCCAGGATGGCTCTATAAATTCTCAACAAAGCTGTTGAGAGAAAAAAAAATAAGCCCCAAGTCAGGGTGTGCAGGTGAGAACTAGCCCAAATTAGCTACACCTGCATCTCGGCCGCGGTGTTCCCTGTGGACTCTTAGCTGTGTGTATCATCGTTAAAAGTTTGGGTTTGGTCAGCCGTTTTAGATGCCGCAGCTCACAGAAGAAAGGCTCAACCTTAGGAGTTATACAAACTTGGGTTTGGACCCTGACTGCTCCTTACTAGCTGTCTTGGGCAGGTCACTAACTTTTCCAACATATGCAACACATCGGCAAGGATTCTTAACTCATGATCTGCCTTGGAGGAGTAGTGAGGTCAGATTGTGGAGAAGTAGGTAATGTTGGCCAAGTCTCAGTGTAACGTAGGGCATGGTGGCCCTTCTTGGCCATGAGGAGCAGGTGGTAATATAGTTACGGAGTCAGCAGGGAGTCTGGGCTCTGAGCATCCCCTCTGCCTTCTGCTTCCTCAGTGCTCCAGGGTGTGGACAACTCCCTGGTGGGCCTGCACAACCAGAGCTTTGCCCGAGTCATGGAGCAGCGTCTGGCCCAGCTGTTCATGATGTCCCAGCAACAGGGTCAGCGGTTTAAACGGGCTACTACCTTGGGAAGCTACACTGTGCAGGTAAGTGTGTGCACTGGGGTTTTCTAATGACTGTGGAGTGTTTCCTGGGACTAAGCAACTACATGTACCCAGAGAGGCATTCATGCTGTCAACTTAAGCCACTTGGTCAACATTCCTCTGAAGCTTTCGGGGCTGAGTCAGTATACTTATCCTTCACTATCAGTAACTAGGTTACCAGGAAAGGGGTCTATATATACATTCAGGTAGTCACGAAGCAAAAAGTCTTCCATAGATGCACACTGTCATGCAGGCATTAGCACAATCTGTCTGCAGATCGCATCCCTGTGACTTCTTGAAAGACACCCATCTTCTCTCCCGGCATGAGTTCCATCACAGCCCTGGTCGACACTCCACGTCTTCTTATGAGGGGTGTGTTGCGCTCATTGTCCTATCGCATGTCAATTTGGTTCTGGAAGTCCACTCCATGAAAGCCCACCCCTAGGAAAAAGGATGGTTCATTTCACATGCCAGCATCGTAAGTTCACCTCTGTAGGTTTGTTCCATGTAAGCCCTACAATGGATGCTTTTCCTGATGATAGACAACAAGTCACCAGTGACCACATGATTGTGAAGTGGGATTGATTTGCATCAGTCCAAGGGAGAGAAAGGACCATCTTACAAGCCCGGTGCTACTTGTAACCCTAACAGTTCTTCATGTCTCAGAGATTGCAGAGAGATGCCACCTTTGCATTTTCTCCGTACTCAGTATACTTGACTGCAGCTCTCCAGAAAGTCAGTGAGGCAAGTGGGGTTTCATTTTTCTCCTGCAAATCTCTCTCTCTCTAGAAGCTATAATTGCCTCTGACATCATATCTGGGTAAATCTTGGTAAGAAGTTATTGTCAAGTTGGAAATGAGTGAAGTTAGCAGATATTTGAATTATCCCTCACCCCTGCCAGGTTCTTCAAATACTGCCCACATCCTTTCTCACTAGGGAAAGCAGTAACATGCCCAAGCCTCCTCCCCAAATCACACAATAGAGCTTCCATTATCCTTCCACTGGACTGAGACGATTATAAAAGACGACCTCCCTTAATAAATACAGAGATATGGATAGCTAGAGTTTAAAGTTTTCTCTGCAATTGGTATATCTGGGAAGCTGGCTCAGTCAATGAAGTGCTTGCTGCATAACCATGAAGACATGAGTTTGGATCCTCAGAACACACAGAAAAAGCAAGGCTTGGCAGCACGCACCCATAAAGCCAGGACTGGAAGGGTGGAGACGGGAGGATCTGACGGCTTCACTACCAGCTAGCCAAGCTGCACAAGTGAGCGCCATGTTCAGAGAAAGACCCTGCCTCAAAGACTAAGGTGGAGAGTGATGGAGGAAGACACCTAAAGCAGGAGCAACATACGTGCACACGAGCACGCACACACACACACATGCACGTACACACGCAAGAACGCACAAACACAGCATTAATTTTTAAAATAACATTCTCTTTTTTCCTATCCAAGTTGATCATGGTTCTGAATTTTGTATTAAATCAGCCATATATTTTCTATATAGATTTTACCCCCATGTGTAGATCCTTAAAAATATACTGTGTTTCAAATTTTATATTATGTAATTTGTAATCCACATTCATATGAACTGCATTAATTGTCCATTATATTCTACTATGTGACTTTTCATAATTCATTTATTCAGTTTACTCCTGATGACTTCGGGATTTTTCAGGGATTTTTGTTGTGGTGGTGGTGGTGGTTGTTCATGAACTTCCTATAAGCGTTTCTGTAATATCTTTCTATAGTCTATGAAAATCAACATCTATAACGTATACTCTGAAAATACTATAATATAATGTTTATCATTTGCTGATTCTAAGAGCTAAAAGTTAGAACCCTAAATGCTCAATGCTTACCACACCTGCATACATACAAGAGAATACTATGTCCGTATCAGAATCCATGATTTTGTGCTTATGATTATCAATTTGCAATTCCAAAAGTTAAAGGTAACACTCCAAGTGAGATGAATGCCATATGGAAAGAAATACTTCTGTTCTTGAAACATGTTAAGTCATTTAAAGATGCAAGTAAAAACGGTGAGCTACAGGCCTTGGAGATGACTCAGTAGATAAAGACACGTGCAGCCAAGCCCCCAGACCTGAGTTCAAGTCCTGGGACCCACATGATAGAAGTAAAGAACCTATACCTGCAAGTTGTCTTCTTACCACACATGCATCATGTCACATGTGTGCATATGTGCACACAGAAATGTAAAAAATTAGGTATGATGTCATATAGAAGGTATGATGATTTTATAAGATAGTAAAGAAAAGGTTTGTGTAGAAAATCCAAAGATTAGAAACAAAAGCTCCAAGAGGATAACAGTTCTTTGCTGTTGGAGGAAGAATTACATATTATTTTGATTTTTTTTCATTGCTTGATACTTTTTCATCTGAACATAAATTTTGTAGTAAAACAAAACAAACAAACAAAAACCCTACATGGCTGTTTTAGGGAAAAAGTTTGAGTTTCCAAGTACTGTTTTTATCAGAGTTGTCCTTGATTACATAGACAGATAGGTCTTTTTTCCCCTTCCAGATAATTGAAGATTTTTGGAATTAAGCTCCTCGTTTGGGATTAGCCTAGAGTGCCCTGAATTAACATGGAGGCCTATTTTCAAATGAGGCCAGAGCTCAGTGAGACTGGGAAACATCACTCTTCCCAGCTTCAAACTGCTTCCCAGATGTTGCTGCTTTTCAAACCCCCTTTCTCCTCCCAGTCTCCCAGTCCAGGGATAACATGCTTCCTGAGACTCTGGACGTCTGTAGGGACAATCACAGGCCTAATGATTAACTAGCTTTTCCCTGTGGGTTCACTGGGAACAACAGGCCTCAGTGGCTGGATGAGGTAAGCCTTCTGATGGTTCAGAACCAGTCCAAGATGCTCTGGCAACACTCCACCTCTCTTTTTCTGAAAGATGGTAAAGATGCAGCGAGTTCCAGGACCAAAGGACCCAGCGGAGCTGACATACTACACGCTGTACAATGGGAAGCCACTGCTGGGGACTGCAGCGGCCAAGATCTTGAGCACCATCGACTCCCAGAGGATGGCCTTGACCCTGCACCACGTTGTCCTTCTACAAGCTGACCGTAAGGGGTCTTTTCATCCTGTGCTTTAATGACGTTAAACATTTTCTGTGCGTTGCCATGCTCCTCCGAGCCCATATCAATGATCTTATAGCTGAACATTGTTTGGTCTGGGAGGTTTGAAAATCAGTCACTTCTGTTTCCTGTTAAAGCAATATGCTTTAGGAAAGGGATATGGTTTACATTATCTAAATGATGGTAGATAATAATATCACTTTGTGTCCCAGTACTATCTTCTCTTCCTCCTCAAATTCAGTATAATCCAGCTACAAAAACTAACTGCAGCTGAGATCACATTTATGTGCTGGGGGAATTAAAAATAATTTGATTCAGTGAACATTCAGTTCTGTTTGAACTATGCTTAGCACTGGAGGACATCAGAAGTGGGAGACGCCTGCTTCCTGGCTCTGAGGGACAGAGTTGTTGATGCACGGGGCTGGCAGTGAGACACTGGGACCTGCAGAGGGAGGGTTTGCTTTGAAGGGGCCTCTGGAACCAGGGACAGAAGAAGGATATTAAACAATGCCCTCTCTGTGGTAGCTATTGTTCACTCACTATGCTCCATTCATTTACCTCCTTTTCTGCTAGGGCTCTGCTTATTCACCTCCAAACTACAGTAGGGGAAACAGGCTCAGAAAGCAGAATAACCCGCTTACCCATCATAGGACCAGCAGTTACCAAGATCCAGCTTCAGATCTGTATTATTACTGAGTCATACTTTAAGAGCTCATTAAAGGGAGGGGACAGGTGTGTATTCCAAAAAGCCATCATGAATCAAAATGCAGGGCAGCTGTACCAGGTGTGCCTGGAACACAAGTAGTTAAAGGGGCCCAGGGCAAACAAACAAGCAAACACGGGGGGCAAGGCGGGGGGGATTTGATGGCAGTACAAAGGGGTGTTAAGTGGAAGACCCACGGTACATAACAGGCTGTGGGGATCTCTAGAAGATTCCTGAGGAGGAATCTTCTACCAGAGGTTCCCATTACCAAGGGTAGTTGGTTGGGCAATTACTGTTTCTGTCCCAGATGGAAGGAGATAGACAACCACAGGATCTGTGAGGAGGTTCTATGGTGCCCCATGCATTGGGGACCCAACTAAAGCTATAACTAAGGCAGGACAGAGAGAGGGTAGAGCATGAAAGTGGGAGCTTGCATGTGGCAGTTTTAGTATTCACCAACATGCCAAGCATGGAAGGGTGTGGAAGGTCAGTTCCCATGGGTTTTCTTGATGGTGTTCACTCTCCTCAAAGAGCATCAGGTTGGCTTGCACCTGGCTCATGACTGTCCTCTCCTCCTTTCTTGCTTTCGCTGGGGATGACTGTGTGACAGACATTTCATACCCGGCTGGTACATCCTCGCAGACACATCTGAGCTGAGGAATGAATGATGGCAGTCTTGCTTTTGAAATGACACTTTCAACTGTGACTCTCTTCCTTTTCTCTTCTCCCTTTCCCTCTTCAGGACCTCTGTTCTTGTCAGTCACCACATCCTGTGTTTTCTTGTCTTTTCTATGTAGGTTCCTCAGAGTTCTGTCCTCAGTGTTCATGTCTCTTTCTCCCTCCCCATCTCCCACCCCTCACTCTGAAGAACAAATCACAGGTAAAGGGGAGGGGGTGGCAATGCTAGCATGAAGGACTGGATGGATTCAGAATGTTTTGAGGAGCAGAGCTGATGGGTTCAAATAGTAGGTTTTTATGGCAGGGTGAGAAGGAAGAGATCAGAGGAAATCAGGGGAGTCTTACAGGTGTTGACTTGGGTTCTGGTTGTTGTTTCATTTGTTGAGATGCAGAAGGTGTGGATTTCATGGCCAGGATGGGAATCAGGGAGATGGAAGTGATACATTAAGTTTGAAATATCTGCTAGAGGACCACATGGAAGTCAAGAAAGGGAAAGTTGGGTGACGTCAGCATACAGAGCAAGTGAAAATGACTGGGAGAACAACTGAGCAAGGGTGGATACCATGAAACTTCCTGGGAAGTCCGTGTGTGGAAGAGTAAGAGTCAACAGAGGCTCCTGAGGAATGGCAAGGGGCTGGCAGGAGATCCAGGGGACAATGGGGCTTAGAAAGCAAGTGGTGGTGGTGGTGGTGTCTGAAGAGATGGCCCAGAAGTTAAGAGCACTTACTGCTCTTGCAGAGGACCCAAGTTCAGTTCCCAGCTCCTACACTGGGAAACTCACAAGTGCCTGGAACTTCAGCACCAGAAAGGAAGCACACACGCAACTCACAGAAAGGAGTGGGGTGCTGTGCTCACGTAAATCCTGAAGAGGCAGTGCGATGAGATAAAGGGTGGCAGAATTTGGTCAGATTTTTGGTGACCCTTCTAGTAGGGGCTCTGAAAAGGTGGGTAATAAGGGGATCATGGTGGGGCAACAGTGACATAAAGGAAAGATGTATAGAACAGTTGTGTGGGGCACACTGAGACATTGGTTGAGTTTGGTTATCCATGGGGATACTGTAAAAGGAAGTAACTGGCTGGCAACAGGGAAGAAAACTGGGAAATTTGTAAGGCAGAGTCCTCAAGGAGCAAGGAGGTTGGACCTAGTGCACACGTGGAGAGATACCATATGGACCTTCCTAGTACAATGAGAAAGAAAACATTACTGGGGTGTATTTGGTAACTGAAGCCCGAGGATTCCTTCTCATTGGTTCTGTTCTCTCGGGGCACCATGAGGTGGAATTGACAGCTGAGCTTAAGGATGGAGATAGATTCGAGCAGAGCCAACTGGTGAGAACAGCATAGCAGGTTGCCAAGGCAACCTCATCCTTATTTCCCTTGCTATGTCTAGATAATTCCTTATCCTTTTTGGAAATCCCAGGTCCAGGGCAGGGGGATGGCTCAGTGGGTAAGAGAATGGGGATCTAAGTTCAAGTCCACAACACCCACATAAAAAAGCCACATGTGCTGTGTGCACCAATAACCCCAGCTTTGTTGGGGGTAGAAGCAGGAAGATTACTGAAATTTTCTAGTTCCCAGTGCAGCTCCAGGTTTAGTAAGAGACCCTATCTCAAGGCAGATGGCAGAGAGTAAGTGTGAAGGATATCTAACATCCTCCTCCAGCCTCCATGAATGCATGGGCAGGAACACTCATCTAAGTACGACATGCACACATAGTCCATATCCCCCTACAGTCCTCTCTAGATACCCCAGGATACACTACCATTCACTGAGCATTCTCAGCAACCTGGCTTGCTGGCCCTTCCTCTCCATCACATCTCTGGTCCCAGCTATCTGTTCCTTTCAGTCTATTTGTTCTGGGACTTCCTTTCTGCTCCAGAACTGGGGTGCATGGCACAGGACGAGGAGAACCGTCCTCATTGAGTCCAAGAAGTGAACAAGCAGCAACGGATGGGGCTGAGGTGTGTGGGGGGGGGCGTTTCGCTGATGATGATTTGTGGGAACAAGGGAACACACTAAGAGAGGGGAGAGAAGAGGAATGCATACCACATTCCATGTATGGAACCTTCTGGAAACTAGTCTAGGTGTTGAGGAATGACAAGGAGATTGGACTAAGGATGCAAACTCTGCTGCCCCCTCTCAAAGCCACCTCACTTTGACCCTTGACCTTCACTTTTTTTGTCTCCGATTCACTGTCTCTCTCCAGGCACTTCAGTGACCCACACATCAAATACCATTCCCCATTTCTTTGTTCTCTCCATCTTCATCAACAGCAGTAGCGTCCCCACACCAACAGTGATGCTTCCTCCACACTGCCGTTAAAATCACTGTAATCAAATTTGGGTTCTGCTCTTACATCAACTCCGTAAGAAAGCCATTATCTCTCTGTCATCTATAGGACAAAGTGCACATTCCTGGGAGCGGGACTTCACAGTAGCTCCTGCTCAACCCACTCAGGTCTCTTTATAGCCTGGTCTGCGGGTGTCCTGGTTTGCCCTCTATTGCTGTGATAAAGCGGTATAAACAAAAGTTTATTTCATCTTACACTTCCAGGTCATAGTCCGTCCCTGAGGGAAAGTCAGGGCAGGAGCTGGAGCTAAGATCACGGAGAAACATGACTTAGTGGCTTGCTCCTCATGGCTTGCTCAGTTTTCTTTCTTTTACTACCCAGGACCACTTGCCCAGAGGCGGCACCACCCACATTTGACTAGCCCCTCCCTCATCAATCATTAGTCAAGAAAACGCCCCAGAGACATCCCTAGAGGCTAATTTGATGGAGGCATTTTCCCCCCTCAATTGAGGTTCCTTCTTCCCAGATGGCCAAGTCAAGTTGGCAAAAATCCAGCCAGCACACCAGGCTATTCCTCCTACCATGAACCTCCTTTCCCTTTCCTGTCTAATGCTTCAGCCACGAGATTATTTTCACTACTCACCATCCTTGTCCTGAGTGGACAAGTTAAACAAGATAAGAAAATACTGCGCTAGGTGGTGGTAAGTGCCATGGAGAAAACCTAGGCAGGGAGGGCTGTGGGTACGGAGGAGACAAGTACTGGTTTAAGTTGCTGGGGGGCATGGAGAGGATCAGTGAGTGACCAGCCAAATGGGAGGTGGGAGGGGACAGAAAGATTCCTGAGGCCATCTGGGACCTGGATCCAGACGGAGGAGAGCGTGAGGCTGAGTAAGAGGGTCCACAAGAAGGAAGAATAGAAGTAGTGAAGTCTGAGGCATAGGAGAGGGGCCCACCAGGCTGGTCCTGAGTGGAGGAGAAGCCCTGGGAAGGTGTGGGCAGGAAAGGTACGTAGACTGAGCACACCCATTACTCAGTAGAGTCCTGAGTAGAGTCACCCCTCTATCTACTCGTGTGTCTATAGACGCCAATGTTTGAGAAAACAAGCTGGAGACATGACTGAATGGATGGATTCCTTCTCCTTTTAGCATCTTTCCAGGTGAGAATCACTTAGTCTGTGTTTACACTGTTTGGATCCTCCTGGCGAATGCTTCTGTTAACAGTGTGAGCTTGAGCACACATACTTCCATTCATGTGCAATCACTCAGAAGGGACCTTTCACAGACTGTCCAATCACCGTGGCTCTCAGTTTCCTCACCTGCAAACCAGGACGAGCACAGGATGCAGGCAAGGGCTGTGTTATTGTGTCTGATGCCGAGGAGGCACTCTGAGCTTACTTATCATCTTCACCTCTCTGTCCTCTACTGGCCCTCTTGCAATTTAAATGACCACTCATGCCTTTTCACCCTGTCATGGCCCTGTGACTTTAGCTTACATGCCAATGAATACATTGGGTTTGGATGACTTCAATTGACCTAATTTTAATATCCTTTCGACTGCTGAAGGAATTTATTAATGTGCATAAGATAAATATGTTCTCTCCCCCATTTAAATAGAAATGAAAGAATTTTACATAACGCACCAAGAAAGTCATCCAGCTAAACAATAAAACCAAATAAAATCAGAGCATATAACTATTCCATTCTTACTAATTATATACATATGTATGCATTTCCTATGTATGTATATATTGATAAATATGTATGCATTTAGAATATACTCTGATGCACCACACGTGTATCTCCATCAGGTTAAAATAACCTAACCTGAAAAAGACACCAGTGACACTTTCCAGAGAAGCTCTGAGCTTTAGAAAATATTAACGGCACAGAACTCACATGTAAATACAAGCTACTAAGAGCAGAAGCAATTAAATGCAATGTCAACAGAGGCACATTATCTAATAAGCTGTTTTCAGAAGTGAATAATGTGATTAATCACTGATTGATACAAACCGTGAAAAGAGAAATTCTTCTATACTAATAGGATTCGGAGCCCAAGGGCAGCCAGATAACAGGCAGAACTTGGCTAACAAGGGACCAACTGAAGTTGAGGCGGTTGAAGTTAAAGGAAGGCCAACTGGTTCCTTAGACAGATCATCCCAATGTGGTGCATAACGGTGGGGCTTTTGTACTGCAGGGTCTAAGTCCTTAGCTTTGAGGGCCAAACAGCCTCTAGAGCTCAGCAGAGTTAAGAATACTTGTGCTAACCAAACATATAAGAGACCAAAACATAAAGTAGAGTGTAAGCAAATTAATTTAAAACACAGAATAGAATTACTATGGAAATGAGATTTTTCCTTCTACCTTCAACAGGTATAATAGCAGTTCATATTCTCAAGCCTTGAGCTCCTGGTTAAGTACTCATATGTTCAAATCCCTGTCATAGGTCCTGAGGATGCCCCAGTGAAACACACACACACACACACACACACACACACACATACACTTAGAGGAGAGGATGATGAGCAAATGCCCATGGTGACATGTGTTCTAGAGCCTTGCTGCTGTGACCAAAGGCCTGGATCAGAGACATCACCCAGGAGCCAGTGGGAAAGGCAGACTCCTGGGAGAGTCTGATGATAGTGACAGGATTTGTGTGCAGGATGCTGGGTAAGCAGGAGAGTCAGCGCTGATGGTGAGGAGGTGGCCTGCCTAGCTGCGGAGGAGGAGTGGGGATGAAAATGTCTCTGGAAGAGCGGGCCAGGGAGGACGAGTATCAAGGGTTCGTTTCTAGGGGCCAGTGAGCTGATTTGGTGGGCAACAGAATTTGCTGCCAAAGCCTAATGATCTGAGTTTGATTCCCAGGATCCACTTGGTGCAGGGAGAGAACCAACTACCTAGTAGAAGTTGTCCTCTGTTCTCCACCTTTAGTGACAGTGTCACCAAGCTGGAACAGTTAGCTGAAGCCCAACAGCCTGGCACTGAGCCCCGCAACCTCAGAGCACGCTCCCTACCATGGGCAAGTCCCTCTTGAGCTTTGGTTTTTCTCTAGGTCACTGCAGGCTTCCCCTCCTCCTGTGACTCTTTCTGCAGGCATTTGTCTGGACTCTTGTTTTTTTTTTTTTTTTTTTTTTTACTTTTTTAATTTGTCCTGTTCTTTTGACTAAAGTATTTCCTAAAAATCCCTGTGTGCAATTTTGGGAGAGGCTCATTCATCACATCAAGGGATTTTTCCTTTTCCCACATTTTCCTAGCCCAACTTAACAAAAAATTGAAAGATTTCTGCAGTAAATACCTATGTACTCACCCTTCTAGAACCTGCAGATAGCACTTTACCATTATTTCTTATCCTGTATTGGTTTATCTACCTCCCCTCTAATCCCCCACCCTATGTATTTCAAACTGAGTTACAGACTCAACCCTAAACATGTTGGTACACATATCATTGACCAGAATTTACTATCTGCTTGTGATGTTGCAGTAAAATGTATACACAGTGGGGATGTACAAATCTTAAATGTGCCATCTGATGAGTTTCGACAAATGCATACAGCTGTATGAATCAAATCATTATCACGATACAGAGTATGGCCAGCTCCCCATCATCCCTTCAGGGTTATATTCCTGCCCTGCTCCCTAAATACACCTGCTGTTCTTATACCTCAACTTTGCTTTTTCTTTACTCTGGTTTTGAGAACAGCCTGATCCTTGTGGTTAGTCTGAGGCATGTCTAAGCTTCCCAGACACCATTCAAAGGGAGATCCATCTGCTCACATTGCATTTTATTCACTGCTCACTCAGAGAGTGATTTTACTACTATAGCTTGAGTCATCTCTTGTTGGTTCTTGCCTCCTGACTCCAACATGTGTGTGTGTGTGTGTGTGTGTGTGTGTGTGTGTGTGTGTGTTTTACTGGAAAGTGTATGTATTTGTTACTGGAAACTTGTCATTTCACCTAGTCTGGCTAGCCAGTGAGCTCTTGAGTTTTGCTTGTTTCTGACCCCCTCCGTTCAGTACAGGCACACACAGCCGTGCCTAGATTTCTACGTGAATGCTGGGGACTTGAACTAAGGTCTTCATGCTTGCAAGAAAATCCTCTTACCCACTGAGCCATCTCTCCAGCCACTCCAACATGCATTTCTTTTTTTGTTTTGTTTTGTTTTGTTTTTTGAGACAGGGTTTCTCTGTTTAACAGCTCTGGCTGTCCTGGACTCGCTTTGTAGACCAGGCTGGCCTCGAACTCGCAAAGATCTGCCTGCCTCTGCCTCCCAAGTGCTGGGATTAAAGGCGTGCGCCACCACCGCTTTTTTTCCCCTTTCTCTTGACTATCAACAGCAAGGAAAATGGACACTAATTGGTCTTCCTCTTTCTGCTCTTGGTAACAGTGGAGGCTAGTGTTGACTGAACTCTGCTAGGAGCTGCAACTAAAGCTCCACAAAGTGTTACTCCCATTTTAAAAATGAGGAAACTGAGACTCACAGAACTTGAGCAACTTGCCCAAGGCCACATAGCTGTGGAGGCAGAGGCTTTGAGTTCCACCTCTTCCTGTCTCCTGACTTGGGGTTGGCAGTTATGTCTGAGTGGCTTCCTGTCGCGTCCCCCTCGACCAGCAAGGACGACGCAACTCGCAAAAGCTCTTCTCAAGCAGTTTATTCAGGTCCCTTGAAAACAGTCTTCTGAATGCCCGGGCAGACCCAACCCACAGGCTAAATACTATATGAACAGCCAATCAAGTAAAGCCACGTGGTGCTATCTTAGAGGCCCACGTATGCGGAAGCAAGCCAGATCAGCGGTCTTAGCCAAATATGGACTTGTTTACCACCGAGAGCACTCACCGTCGGGCTGGTGGAAGGCGGAAACCGGCGCCATCTTTAGGGCGCGGCACGTCGCAGCTCTCTACAGTTCCTCCTTTTTTATTTTTTCTAAAGTAGATAGAAGTCCCTGGAAAGGCTTCGTAATCCCCCTATCTGGGGATCTCACGGTGGGCCTGAGCCTGTAGGAGGGTGATGCTCAAACTCTTACCCGTCTCTGGGTCAGCCTCCCCACTCGGGGCTGCCCTGTCTTAGGTGGCCAAGGCTTACCCGTCTACTCCGTCATTTACTTGCCAGACCCTAATATCCATGGAACGAATACCTCAGTGGGCAGGGACTATGCGCAGTGAAGATTTAAGGCTTCATGGCAGCGAGCCATGCCTGAGGGGACTGGCCCGCCTCAATGGCGACAAGGGCTTGTATAATCATGGCTGCATTACGCTTTTGTGTGGCTCTCATTTTGTAGATGCACCATAGGCAAACCAGAGAGGCTAGTATCATCAGTATCGCCAAAGAGCCTACGCCCGCCCACTCCTTAAGATGATCCATAGCCGTCTGTATCCAGGAAGTCAAACCAGTGGCCAGGCTCAGATCCACCCAAGTGGAATTGATGCGGACGATTGTTGCTCTCAGCTCTCTCATCAAATTTTCAAATTCAGCCAACCAATCCTGTAAGAGGAACTTTGACAATTGTCTAGACAGATTAGCAGCCTTTGTAAAATTTTGATACTGCACAGAAGTAACACACAAACCTTGCATTTTCCACTCACACCCCAATTGTGCTAATTGCCAAAGAGAATCAATCTGTTCTTGTATTAAATCTATGCGTTGATTAACTATCATAAGACCTCCTTTGAGATGAGAATTCATAGAGGTCTGGGTATCCAATGCCTGTGCTACAGTGGCTGAGATGTTATTCAGGGCATTGGCAGTCTGTATAGAACTAGACAAGGCAATAGCTGAGGCAGTAGCTCCCACAGCAGCAATAGTGATGGCAGTAACAATAGCTGCAGTGATGCCAAAATCTCTTTTAAACCTGAATAGCATCATGGTATTAGGGGCCTCTACAGGAACTGGTACATATCGAGGCATTCTAGTCACCACAGCCACAGGAAAGGCTGTGGCATTCCAGCATAGGGCATAAAAACATGTGCTCGGAGTGCATACTAACTTTTCTTCACCCAAGGATGCACTCCCATTACTTACAATCCACAGAAAAGGAGGCCAGAGACATACTGGCGAAGCTGAAAAGGTCTTATTGCGGTAAGAATGAAACAAAGAATTCCAAGTACCAGAGCCACTACCGCTAGAAAAATCCAATTTGGTAGCGGACCCTAGGGAAAAATTACCTCTTTGATAAATTCCTCCCCCAAGCATAATGACAGGTCCCAAATCCATGCAACTTCCATTTACCCCACACAAAAGCCACAAATCAAAAGGATTGGTGGCAGTCTGCTGAGGATCCCTAGTAGATATATCAAGCATTCCTGTACAAGACTTATTCACTATATTACCAATCATGGGGCTAAAGGAAAAATAATCTTGTTGAACCCAAACTGCTCTGCGCTCCTGACATCCAGTCCAGGGAAAAGGTCCTTCCTCTCCTGTGGATCCTCTACAAAAAGGTGCCCAGCGTGGCTGTCTGGGGGGGTCCCGGTTAGAGACTCGTGTGGGCCACCATCCTTCAAGGCGAGAACCATTGCCTGAAAACAAACCACCACTCCTACCCCCAAACCTCAATTGTGGTAAAAAATCTGCTGACTGCTGAGACAATTTAATGCATTTTGTATCATCTGACCTATTGAAGCTCATTAAAAAGCACAGACTACTCTTCAAGCTGACATTTCTATTACCCTCTATAGGGCTTCTCTGATCATCAAAGGGAAGGTAGGGTAAGCCTAGGCTTCTATTACTGCTAAATAAGCGTGGAAACACAGTTGCATCATGTCTGACCGGCATCGGCTTTGGGAATATCCACAGGATCCCCCATCTCGGCTCGGTCATTCCTGACATACTCACTGCTACTATCACCAGGATCCTTAGGAAGGTCTTCATGACGAATCTTCCTCACAAGGCGTTCAGGCACCCACACTGGATCTTGTTGATCCTGAGGAAAAACACAAACAGACCCTCTCGCCCATGTTAGCACGGGGTCAGGCCCCCGCCAAGAGCCTGTCAAAATATCCTTCCACTTCACCATGCTTTTAGGTGGACCATGGGAATCCTGATGTCTGTCCACTGCTGAGCGGCCTTGAGCATCCAAATTGAAAAAGTTTAAAGTAAATAAGGCTAAAGACATTCTCTCCTTGGGGGTACGGCCTTGGCCTATTCCCCCTTTCTGTTTTTGTAAGCATTCTTTCAAGGTGCGATGAGCACGCTCCACAATTCCTTGTCCTTGAGGATTGTATGGTAATCCGTGATTAAGCTGTACCTCCATCTGATTACAGAAGGAGACAAAGGACTGTGCCGTATAGGCTGGTCCATTGTCCGTTTTCAGCTGCTGTGGTTTTCCCCATGCAGCCCAGGCTTCTAAGCAATGCCCTATGACATTGCGAGCCTTTTCTCCACTCATAGGTGTAGCATGTATGATACCTGAACAGGTATCCACAGATACATGAATATACTTTAAGGTTCCAAACTCTGAAATGTGGGTAACGTCCATTTGCCAGATTTTGAGTGGCATCAACCCTCTAGGGTTCACTCCCATACTGGGAGGATGATGATGAATCACACACTGAGGACAGTCCAAAACCACTTGTCTAGCATCTGCTCTCGACAAATGGGATTTTTGCTGTAGAGTTTTTGCATTTACATGAAATAATTGGTGAAACTGTCTGGCTTGGTCCAGGAATGAGCTCCAAAAAATGCATGTCATCCTAGTCCATTGATCAACTTTATCATTACCCTCACTTAATAGTCCAGGTAATCCTGTATGTGCTCTGATATGTTGAATATAAAAACACCTTTTTCTCTGCCAGATTAAAACTTGTAACTCTTGTAATAAGGCACATACAGTACTACTATTCTTAATAGGACCTGCTAATTCTAATATTTTCACTGCGTTGACCACATAAACTGAATCTGAGCTCAAATTGAATGCAAATTGACATCTTTTAAACACCTCAATTACTATTTTCAACTCTACTATTTGGGGGGAGCCCGGTTGAAATTGACATAACACGGGCTCTTGTCTTTCTATCAAATAGGCTCCACAGCCTGTCTTTGAGCCATCAGTAAACACATTTGGTGACCCTTGAAGTGGTACTGCTGAAGTAACCTTAGGGAATATCACTGGGTGCTCCTTAAAAAATGATAGCAATGGATG
>CAJQZJ010033157.1:355023-383371 GCA_907164525.1 Lophiomys imhausi
TATTTAGATAAGCAAATATTGCTTGTCTCTTAGCAACTTGATTTCTGAGTAGCTTAGAAAATAACTGTGATAGACTGTCATAGTAACTAACAAAATGACACGTTTTCATGACTATTAGTTTCCGTTTCTTAATTATCCTAAACAGTTTATGTCGGTTGGTAGCGAGAGGTCAAAACTTGACATTTCATTTTTAAGTATTACTACAAACAATACCTTTAAGAAGCGTTACCCTTAATTTTGTATCAATATACAAAGATCAATACCAATGTGGCCAAATATAATCTTAATTTTGTATCAATATACAAAGATCAGTACCGATGTAGCCCAATACAATCTTAATTTTACATTAATATACTAGGGTCAATACCATTGTGGCCAAATATAATCTTAATTTTGTATCAATATACAAAGATCAATACCAATGTAGCCCTATACAATCTTAAATTTGCATTAATATACAATGATCAATACCAATTTAGCCAAATATGATATTAATTTTGTATCAGTATACAAAGGTATAAAGCTATATTCAATAATCTGTCCTTTTTTCTTGTTCTTTCCTATACTATGTCTATGTCCCATTTTTCTCAAGTCTGTTCACTCCTATATAGGAGAGAAAGGAGGGTACAGAAAAGCAAAAGAGAGAAGTTCCTGGGTCTAACCTCCAAAACCCTTTTAACAAGACCATTTAACAGCTTGTAGTCTTTTCCCCTAAATAACAAAATTTTCTATTATCTATCAAATAACCAAAGGGGAAGAACACCCTCCCCACCTTCTGTGGATGGGACGTTGTTCTCTTAAAATGACTTCCTGCTGATTTGGGACGTAGTAAACCTGTTTGGGGCCCAAATAAGAATGGAAAAATGGTTAAAAATGTTAATAGAATCATTTGATGTTCAGTCCCTTTGTGCTCAGCTATTTAGATGTCCTACGAAGTTCATAGACAGAAAGCTGATCTTCAGAACTTTACTGAAGATCTGGCTGGAGTAGTCTGTGGAGCTGAACAATCTTAGCGATTTTGAGTTGTTGTGGTTATAGACTTTTGAGGAAACTGCTATTGAAGAAGTCTGCAAGGCTGGATCATCTGGGCCACTCGTCTTCTTTGGTGTCTGAACTGTTTTCTGCTGAGGTTTCCGTTGTCCAGTTGTCCCTGGATTCCTTGAATGGATGCTTTAAATCTCCTGGAAAGATAAGAACAGAGCCCTGCCCTAATCCTAACTCTGGGACAATTATCTTTTTTTGGGGGGGTCAGGTAATATTTTTCCTGGAGCAAATTTGGTTTTTTGATAAAATATAAAGTATTACCTTTCAATCCGGATTAAAGAAGAAATTATTTTGATATTTTGGAGCTAAACATACCTTTAGTGTATATATTTTGAGATCTCAAAGGACAATTTGTTTGAATTGCAGCCTGCCTTTTGTAAGTAGCTTTTAAACTTAAATCTTTCCAAATCCTATGTGCCTGTCTCTGCATTCTAAATTTTGGGATCAAAGACATGTGGTTTCCAAGTGATGGGATTAAAGATGTGCTCCTCCACCCCTGGATCAAAGTTTTTTTCTGTTTAGAGTTTGTTTTGTATCAGGTGGCCTTGAGCTCTGAGATCTGCCTGTTTCTGTCTCTAGTGTGTTGGGATTAAGGGTGTATTCTTCCCCAATGATGTGACTAAGGGTGTGCACCATCACCACCCTGTTTCTTGTAACTCTAGAATTTATAAGACAACTAACTCTATAGGGATCCTCCTGTCTCTGCTGGAGGTAAAGGCATGGGCTAACACCATGCATTATTTTACCTTAGCTCTAAGTTTTTTCAACTCTTGGAGGTTTGTAAAACCAGGTTGAACAGCTGTCACCTTTAATTTATTTACAGTGTTTTAAACCTGTTACCTGCTTTTTAATGCCAAACCATGGAAATAGCCTATACCTCTACACAAAAAACCAAAAAACAAAAAAAAACTTTTAAGCTGCTATCAAGTTTGTGTAATCTCTGTAGCCACCTGCAGTCTAACATTCTAATCTGAAATTAAGGCCATTTTCTTTTCATGCCAGTAAGGTAAGTTATAGTTTGAAAATTTTATTGTATTTTTATTATATTTTTAAGCTTATTAATTCTTTTCTTAAAATAGTATTATTTATTTCTAGAACATAGTTTTCTCCCTCCTCCCCTCTTGGCCCCTCCCTTCATCTCTCCTTCCCTCCCTCTCTCCTTCCCTCCCTCCCTCCCTTCCTCCCTCCCTCCCTCCTTGTTCCTCTACTTGGTACTCTCCTTCTCCTCAGATGAGGTGGGTCCTCACATATCATACTCCCTCAGATCTTGCGTCATATGAGGCCCAAGAGCTTACACTCGTACTGGAGCTTGATAAGGCACACCATCTAGGGTGTGGGGTTCCACTAACCTGCAGCAGATTCCATGACTCACTGGTGGGTAGAATTTTTCCTAGGATAGATATGCTAGGTTCCTGTCTATTTGGGTGTGTGGGTTGTAGGATAGTTATCCTCTGATGTATGGTTAATATCCATTTGTAAGGGAATACATACCATGTTTATCTTTCTGGGACTGCGTCAGCTCACTTAGGATGAGCTTTTCTAGTTCCATCCATCAGCTCACTTAGGATGAGCTTTTCTAGTTCCATCCATTTGGTTTTGAATTGCATGATTTTCTCATTTCTGATAGCTGTGTAGTATTCCATTGTGTATATGTACCACAGTTTTTTTATCCATTCTTCAGTTGATGGACATCTGGGTTGTTTCCAGTTTCTGGCTATTACAAATAAAGCTGCTATGAACATTGTTGAGGCAATGTCCTTTTGGTTTCTTTTCAGATCTTTTGGATATATGCCCAAGAGGGGTATGGCTGGGTCTTGAGGTAGATTTATTCCCAATTTTCTAAGATATCTCCAGATTGATTTCCAAAGTGGTTGCACAAGTTTGCAGTCCCACCAGCAATGGGGGAGTGTTCCCCTTTCTCCACATCCTCGCCAGCATGTGCTATCATTTGAGTTTTTGATCTTCGCCATTCTGACAGGTGTGAGATGGAATCTCAGAGTTGTTTTAAGTTGCATTTCCCTGATAACCAAAGATGTTGAACATTTCCTCAAATGCCTCTCAGCCTTTAGAGATTCCTCTTCTGTGAATTCTCGGTTTAGCTCTGTACCCCATTTATTGATGGGGTTATTTGATTTTTTGGTGTTTAATTTCTTCAGTTCTTTATATATTTTGGATATTAGCCCTCTGTCAGATGTTGGGTTGGTGAAGATCCTTTCCCACTCTGTAGGCTGCTGTTTTGTTCTAAGGACAGTGTCCTTTGCCTTACAGAAGCTTTTCAATTTTATAAGGTCCCATTTATTGATTGTTTGTTTTAGTGCCTGAGCTATTGGTGTTCTATTCAGGAAGTTGCTACCAGTGCCAATGATTTCAAGGCTTTTTCCCACTTTCTCTTCTATTAGTGTTAGTGTGTCTGGATTTATGTTGAGGTCCTTGATCCACTTAGACTTAAGTTTTGTACAGGGTGATAAGTATGGATCTATTTGCATTCTTCTACATGTTGACATCCAGTTAGACCAGCACCATTTATTGAAGATGCTTTCCTGTTTCCATTGTATGTTTTTGGCTTCTTTATCAAAAATTAAGTGACCATAGATGTGTGGGTTTATTTCTGGGTCTTCAATTCGATTCCATTGGTCAACTGGTCTGTTTCTATAAGAGTACCATGCTGTTTTTATTACTATTGCCCTGTAGTACAGCTTGAAATCCGGGATGGTGATACCTCCAGATGTTCTGTTATTGTACATGATTGATTTAGCTGTTCTGGGTCTTTTGTTATTCCATATGAAGTTGAGAATTGTTTTTTCCAGATCTGTAAAAAATTGAGTTGGTATTTGGATAGGAATTGCATTGAATCTGTATATTGCTTTTGGTAAGATTGCCATTTTTATTATGTTGATCCTACCTATCCATGAACAAGGGAGATCTTTCCATCTCCTGATATCTTCTTCAATTTCTTTCTTCAGGGTCTTGAAGTTCTTATCATACAGGTCTTTCACTTGCTTGGTTAGAGTTACCCCAAGGTATTTTATATTATTTGTGGCTATTGTGAAGGGTGTTGATTCCCTTATTTCTTTCTCAGCCCATTTATCTTTTGTGTAAAGAAGGGCTACTGATTTTTTTGAATTGATTTTGTATCCGGCCACCTTGCTGAAGGAGTTTATCAGCTGTAGAAGTTCTCTGGTGGAATTTTTGGGGTCACTGATGTATACTATCATATCATCTGCAAATAGGGATACTTTGACTTCTTCCTTTCCAATTTGTATCCCCTTGATCTCTTTTAGTTGTCTTATTGCTCTAGCTAAAACTTCAAGTACTATGTTGAAGAGATATGGAGAGAGTGGGCAGCCTTGCCTTGTCCCTCATTTTAGAGGAAATGCTTTAAGTTTCTCTCCATTTAGTTTGATGTTGGCTATTGGCTTGCTGTAAATTGCTTTTATTATTTTTAAGTATGGTCCTTGTATGCCTGATCTCTCTAAGACTTTTATCATGAAAGGGTGCTGTATTTTGTCAAAAGCTTTTTCAGCATCCAATGAGATGATCATGTGGTTTTTTTCTTTCAGCTTGTTTATGTGGTGGATTACATTGATGGATTTTCTAATGTTGAACCACCCCTGCATCCCTGGGATGAAGCCTACTTGATCATGGTGTATGATACTTTTGATGTGATCTTGGATCTGGTTTGCAAGTATTTTATTAAGTATCTTTGCATCCATGTTCATAAGGGAAATTGGTCTGAAATTTTCTTTCTCCGTTGGGTCTTTGTGAGGTTTAGGTATCAGGGTAACTATGGCCTCATAGAATGTGTTTGGCAGTATTCCTTCTGTTTCTATGTTGTGGAAGAGTTTGAAGAATATTGGTGTTAGCTCTTCTTTGAATGTCTGGTAGAATTCTGTGCTGAAACCATCTGGGCCTGGGCTTTTTTTGGTTGGAAGACGTCTAATGACTTCTATTTCCTTAAGGGTTATAGGACTGTTTAATTTGTTTACCTGTTCTTGATTTAACCTTGGTAGGTGGAATCTATCAAGAAAATTGTCCATTTCATTTAGATTTTCCAATTTGGTGGAGTACAAGTTTTTGAAGTAGGACCTAACGATTCTTTGGATTTCCTCAATGTCTGTTGTTATTTCCCCCTTTTCATTTCTGATTTTGTTGATTTGGGTATTTTCCCTCTGCCTTTTAGTTAGTTTAGCTAAGGGCTTGTCTATTTTGTTGATTTTCTCAAAGAACCAGCTCTTGGTTTTGTCGATTCTTTGTATTGTTCTTTTTGTTTCTAAGTTATTGATTTCAGCCCTGAGTTTGATAATTTCCTCTTGTCTGCTCCTCTTGGGAGTGTTTGCTTCTTTTTGTTCTAGCTCTTTCAGGTGTTCTTTTAGGTGGCTAGTATAGGAATTCTCCAGTTTCTTTTTGAAGGCACTTAGAGCTATAAACTTTCCTCTTAGCACTGCTTTCAATGTGTCCCATAAGTTTGGGTATGTTGTGCCTTCATTTTCATTGAGTTCTAAGAAGACTTTAATTTCTTTTTTTATTTCTTCCCTGACCCAGAGGTCATTGAGGAGAGAGTTGTTCAGTTTCCATGTTTTTGCAAGCACTCGGTTGTTTTTGTTACTGTTGAAGCCTAGCTTTATTCCATGATGGTCTGATAAGTTACAAGGAGTGATTTCAATTTTCCTGTATCTGTTGAGGCTTGCTTTGTGACCGACTATATGGTCGATTTTGGAGAAGGTTCCGTGAGGTGCCGAGAAGAAAGTGTATTCTTTTGTTTTTGGGTGAAATGTTCTGTAGATATCAATTAGGTCCATTTGATTCATGACATCTGTGAGGTTCATTATTTCTCTGTTTGGTTTCTGCATTGTTGATCTGTCCAGTGGTGAGAGTGGTGTGTTGAAGTCTCCCACTATTAATGTGTGAGGTTCAATGTGGGATTTGAGCTTCAGTAGTGTTTCTTTAATGAATGTGGGTGGTCTTACATTTGGGGCATAGATGTTTAGTATTGAAATTTCATCTTGGTGGATTTTTCCTTTGATGAGTATATAGTGTCCTTCCCCATCTCTTTTGATTAATGTTGGTTGAAAATCCAATTTGTTGCATACTAGAATTGCTACTCCAGCTTTTTTCTTGGGTCCATTTGCTTGGTATATCTTTTTCCAGCCCTTTACTTGGAGATAATGTCTATCTTTTTTGCTGAGGTGTGTTTCTTGTAAACAGCAGAATGTGGGATTCTGTTTTCGCATCCATTCTGCTAGCCTGTGCCTTTTTATTGGGGAATTGAGTCCATTGATGTTGAGAGATATTAATGACCAGTGATTGTTACTTCCTGCCATCTTGATGTTGGTAGAAATAGTGTGTGAGTGAGCTTCTTTCCTTTTGTTTTTGCTGCAGGCATGCTATTTGCTTCCTGTGCTTTCTTGTGTGTAGTTAACCTCTTTGGGTTGAAGTTTTCCTTCTAACATCTTCTGTAGAGCTGGATTTGTGTATAGATATTGTTTGAATTTAGCTTTGTCATGGAATATCTTGTTTTCTCCATCTATGTTGATTGACAATTTTGCAGGGAATAGTAGTCTGGCCTGGCATTTGTGGTTTTTTAGGGTCTGCAAGATGTCTGTCCAGGCCCTTCTGGCTTTTAGAGTCTCTGAAGAAAAGTCAGGTGTGATTCTGATAGGTTTGCCATTATATGTTACTTGACCCTTTTCCCTAGCAGCTTTTAAAATTCTTTCTTTGTTCTGTACATTTAGTGTTTTGATTATTATGTGGCGGGAAGATTTTCTTTTCTGGTCTAATCTATTTGGGGTTCTGTAAGCTTCTTGTACAGTTATAGGCATCTCTTTTTTTAGATTTGGGAAATTCTCTTCAATGATTTTGTTGAAGATATTTTCTGGTCCATGGAGGTGGGACTCTTCTCTTTCTTCTATTCCTATTATTCTGAGATTCCGTCTTTTCATTGTGTCCTTGATTTCCTGAAGGTTTTGTGTCAGGACTTTTTTTAGATTTGACATTTTCTTTGACAGATGTATCCATTTCTTCAATTTTATCCTCTGAGCCTGAAATTCTTTCTTCCATCTCTTGTATTCTGTTGGTGATGCTAGTGTCTGTAGTTCCGATTCTTTTCTTAAGGTTTTCCAGTTCTATGGATGTCTCAGATTGGATTTTCTTCATTGCTTCAACTTCCCTTTTCAGGTCTTCCATTCCTTTAAGCGCTTTATTCATTTCCATCACCTCCTTTGCAGTACTTTGTTGTTGCTCTCTGAGGTATTTGATTTCCTCCCTTAGGCCTTCTATTATTAGTATAAGTGTAGGATTAAGGTCATTTTCCTTTGCTTCAATTGGGTTCAGCTGTCCAGAGTTGTCTGTAGCATTATTGCTAGGATCTGGAGACATCCTATTGTTTTGGTTTTTTTTTTACCATCTTCTTGCGCTGACCTTTTGTCATCAGATGGACCCAGGTGTTATCTGTTTGTTTCTTTTGTTACCTGACCTTGGTGCTCAGGAAAACTCCCTGCCCTGGGGGTTGGCTGATCCTGAGATCCTGGTGTTTACCTCCAGATGGCGGGCAGATTCCTGTAATAGACTGACTGGCTCTCGGAGAGGAGGGTGGCTGCTGCTCTCCTCAACTGCTTGTGACCCAATTGGACCAATATAGAGGGGATTGGAGTGGGGAGAGGGCTAGCCTCTGAGGACCTGGGAGCTGACAGGTCTCCTCAGAAAGGCAGGTAGAGCTGTGGTTGGGTCTGTGTTCTCCTCTCACTGACCCAGTCGTTCTGGCTCCCCAGCTGGGCTGACTATGCAGGCAGGGAGCTCCACCCACAACAGATGCCGGCCTCAGTGCACCTGTTGCTGACTGCCTCAGATGCTTGGGTGCTAGGGTGAGTGACCCACCCGCCCCAGTATTTGTGGAGAACACACTGTCCCGGGCTCTGTTTGCAGGCAGTCTTGGCTCCTAATTGCTTTGCTGTGACTGGGTTAGGTCTCTGCCTCTCCGCTACAGTGCACACTGTGCCACCATGTTGGAAACTCCGGAAAAAAATAATCTCACTTACCTTTGCTCTTGTGGTGCGGCTGGAGTGCAGGCTGGATATCAGGCAGACAGGCGGCGCCACTGGTCTGTGGCTGGAGCCGTGGGCTGGATCCGCTCCTGGGCTAGATCTCTAGCCAGAGCTCCTCTCCAGACTGGTGACGGAGCTGGCTGATCTCAGGGTTGTGTTCCCGGGAACTGCGTGGGCTCTTTTACCTGGTGACCGGTCTCAATGTTCGCTGTGGGCATTCAGACACCGTCTGTGCTTCACTGTAGGCTAGGGGACCTCACATTCACTCCACAATGACTAATCTCATTCACCTACTACTCAGATGCACTGCTCTATGGTCGGCGCCATCTTGGATCCTCCCATTTGTTCACTCTTAACTGCCAGTAAGATATCATCCATATAATGAACACATCTCAAATCTGGAAAATTCTTTCTCAAGAGAGCAATGGCTTCCCCCACATACAGTTGGCACATAGTGGGGCTGTTTGCCATGCCCTGGGGTAATACTACCCATTCAAACCGCTGATCAGGTTCCTCATGGTTACAGGATGGAACAGTAAATGCAAATCTCTCACTATCTTTGGCACACAAAGGGATGGAGAAAAAACAATCCCTTATATCTATAACTATTTTGGGCCATGAGGCTGGCAAAGATGATAAAAGCGGCAAGCCACGTTGCACTGGGCCCATGATCTGCATTTGTTGATTTATGGCACGCAGGTCATGCAATAATCTCCATTTTCCAGATTTCTTTTTAATGACAAAAATAGGTGTATTCCAGGGAGATACAGATGGTTTTATATGCTTTAAAGACATCTGTTCATCCACCAACTCTTTGGCTGCATTCAATTTTACAGAGGAAAGTGGCCACTGAGGAACCCATACTGGATCTTCCGTCTTCCAAGTTATGGGAATGCCCTCCTCAGTGGCCCCTAGGAAAAACCCAGGCCCTGTCTCTTTTGTCTTTGCTGCATAGATATGGGACTTTTCCGCCCCTGCAAATATTTTCCTATTCCAAAGCCTGGAGCATATCCCATATCTTGCATCATACGTTGGGCTGAATCAGAATAGTCATTACTCAATTTAAATCCCATATCCTTTAAAAGGACTCTTCCCCAAAGGGAGATAGGGAGCTCAAGTACATATGGCTACATTTCTCCTGAGTGGTTTTCTTGGTCCTGCCACTTTAATAATCTTGCACTCATATCTGGAGTCTTAGCATAACCCAGGCCTTGAAGTGTTTGAGAAGAGGCTTGTACGGGCCAACCTGAAGGCCAGTCTTTCTTTGCTATGATACTCCTATCAGCCCCAGTATCCAAAAGGCCCAGGATCTTTTTACCATCAACTTTTAACTCCAAGACGGGGTGTTGGTCCAACTCCAAGGAGAGAAAAGTCAGATCTGTGCCCGAGGACCCAAAACCATCTTTTCCTCTCTCTCGATCCCTTGCCACATAGCGATCATGTAAGCTCGGCAACATGATCAACAGAGCAATTCTATCTCCAGGAGAGATAGCTGTTATACCATGGGGGGAGGCTACCATGATCTTAACCATTCCTGTATAATCTGGATCTATAACCCCAGGATGGACAATAAGTCCTCTCAAGGCTGATGATGACCTCCCTAACAGCAAACCAACTGTACCAGGTTCAAGGGGTCCTTTAAAATCTGTTTCAATTAACTGGACCCCCATTTGGGGCGTTAATACGAGTCTGGTGGTGGAGCAGAGGTCCAATCCTGCTGAGCCTGCAGTGGCTCTCCGCGGTCTCTTGGATGGCGGAGGGTTGGCCATCTCTCTTGATTCTGTTCTTTGTCCTGATTCTCTACTGCCCCATATATTTGTGGGCCCTGGGGTCGTGGGCCCCACTGTCCGTTTTTTGGACGAGCGCCACCATAACCTTGAGTTAAAGGCTGGCCATGGATATCTATCACTGAACGGCATTCATTAGCCCAGTGGTTCCCTTTTTTACATTTTGGGCATAACCCCGGCCGCCTGGGGCATTGTACTCTTCCTGTACTTTCTGTACTCCTTCCCCTGGGGCACTGTCTTTTAAAGTGTCCCATCTTGCCACACTTAAAACAAACTCCTGAACTTCCTCCACCTTTTCTGGTCAACTGTACTACTGCAGCAGCAAGACCAGCATTAGTTAACGGCCCTCCAAGTTCTCTACACACTTTCATCCAGGCTTCTAGCCCTTTGTTCTTGTAAGGGGTGATAGCGGCTCTACACTCTTTGGTACATTGCTCATAGACCAACTGTTTTATTAGTGGCAAGGCAGCATCCGGGTCACCAAAAATCTTCCCTGCTTCTTCCACCATTCGTGCCACAAACTCTGAAAAGGGCTCCATGGGGCCCTGTAGAATCTTAGTTAAGTTCCCACTCACCTCCCCTTTATTAGGAAGAGATCTCCAAGCCTTGATAGCTATCTTGTTTATTTGCTCATAAACCTGAATAGGATATCCTATCTGCTGGTTGGCAAATCTCCCCTGCCCAAGCAGCATATCTCTATCCCAGGCTGGATTTCCATCTCTCTGATTAATGGCTGCTTGCTCAGTGGCATACTCAATCAAGAAAGCTTTCCAGTCTAAGTATTGCCCTGGACTTAAGCAGGCGCAGGCCAGGCCACTCCAATCACTCGGAGTCATACAATGCCTGCTTAATGCTTCCACTTGAGCCATTATAAAGCGGTAATACCATAGGTACGAACCGACTCTGCAAGGGATTTAACTACCTTAAAATCAAGCGGTTCCTCGTACCTGTTCCCTTGTGGGTCTTGGTATACCGGATAGGCAAATTGTAATTCTGTTCTTGTGTCCACATCCCCGGGCAGAAAGATCTCCCTACTTTCAGGGACTGAACAGGCTGATCTATCTGAATGGCTTCTGAATATGGAGGGGGAGTTGAAGGCGCCACGGCAACGGCTTTACTTACACCGACCATCGCCAACGTGGCTGAAGGCGCCGCAGCAACGGCTTCACTTACACCAACTGCCGCCAACGTGTCTTTCTCTTTTACCCTTTTCTTTTCCCTTTTTCTAATAGCAGTCCTCTCCAACTGTTCTATTAGAGCGTGTAGCTTCCCTTCAGAATCCGTGCCCTCTGAGTCTTCAAAATCTCTAAAATCTCTAAGATCGGGATAGAGAGGAACCTTCTTTTTGCTTCCCTTTTCACTGTCTGCCTGCTCAAATCTTTCGCCTTTGTTACTTTCCTTTTCACTGTCTACCTGCTCAGATCTTTCCCCTTGCAGCAGTTCCAAGGCTGGTTCTCCTTCCTTGATTGCGTTACAGCATCTCTGATCTTCTAAACAACTCCTCACCATCTTCCAAATCGGTCTTACTCCATGCTTTAGAGTACCTTGTTCCCAAGCAAAATCCAAGTCCCTGCCTAATTTGTCCCAGCAGGATACCGTAAGATTCCCGGACACCGCAAACCACAGAGCCACGGAATCGCATTCATTCAAAAATCTCTCTAGGGTAGACTTCTTAATTTTCAAATTCCTAGCTAAAAGTAGCTCCTGAAGAGCCAGAAAAATTGGATGTGACTCAGACAATCCCATGATTAAAAATTTACTTTCAGTTCGCAGTTTCCTGCGAAACTTTACCCTTTGTTCACTATTTCCGCCAAACTTTACCTTTTTGTTCGCTATTTTCCGTGAAACTTTACTGTTTGTTCACTATCTCCGCGAAACTTCACCTTTTGTTCGCTATCTCCGCGAAACTTTACCTTTTGTTCGCTATTTCCATGAAACTTTATTGTCCCAATTTATCCCAGGAACTTACCAGTGCACTGCCCCTGACTGCAGGAGTTCTGAGTCTTTTTTGGGTCCCCGTACGGGCCACCACTTGTCGCGTCCCCCTCGACCAGCAAGGACGATGCAACTCGCAAAAGCTCTTCTCAAGCAGTTTATTCAGGTCCCTTGAAAACAGTCTTCTGAATGCCCGGGCAGACCCAACCCACAGGCTAAATACTATATGAACAGCCAATCAAGTAAAGCCACCTGGTGCTATCTTAGAGGCCCACGTATGCGGAAGCAAGCCAGATCAGCGGTCTTAGCCAAAATATGGACTTGTTTACCACCGAGAGCGCTCACCATCGGGCTGGTGGAAGGTGGAAACCGGCGCCATCTTTAGGGCGCGGCACGTCGCAGCTCTCTACAGCTTCCCCCTACCTGAGGCTCTTTGTCATGTGCTTCTCACTGGCTTTTTCCCACAGCCGTGGTGAAGAATCCCCCCAACAACCTGTGGATCATCGCCGCAGTGCTAGCGCCCATTGCCGTGGTCACTGTCATCATCATCATCATCACTGCTGTGCTCTGCAGGAAGAACAAGAGCGACTTCAAGCCAGACACCATGATAAACCTGCCTCAGAGAGCAAAGGTATGTGTGGGTATGGGGAGGGCCACAAGCTCTTCCCAGAGGCTCCACCTGCCTTTCTCCTGGGTTTCCGAGGTTATCAAGTACCTTCAGAAACCTTGTCACATATCCTCGTTCTGAGCGAGACCCTTTTTGTCATAAGCAGTACATAGCACGTGCTTCTCTGCTGCTAATTCTCTCCCACAAACAAGTTCAAGTGATTGACACACAGGGCATCTCTAGCCATCACTGTATCCTCTCAAGGAAGGACCATTAATGTACAGATAGAGAAACTGAGGCACAGACAACCGGCAGCAAGAAAGATGTGAAAAGATCTTCGATATCATTTAATAATGGAACCCACCTCCTTGTCCTAGTAGAAAGTAACTCCATCAACTCTTTCCTGGTTGAATGGTTAGTTGGCAGCAGAACTGAGGGTAAGACTAAGCCTGTAACTGTCTGAACATTCTAGCCTCAGAAATGAAGGTGTTACGAGGTTGTTTTGGGGAGATATCTACACTGTGAAGGTGGAGCTCCCAGGTGTGAGATCAGTGCCCTTTTGAAATGAGCCCTAGGGAGACCTCTGGCCTCTTCCACCACATGAACAATACAAGATGTAGGCAGTCCCCTCCCCAGCAGTGAGCCCTCGCCAAGGCCCATATGTATTGGCACCTCAGCCTTCTAGGCTCCAGAAATATATCTGCCTTTTATAACCCTCTTGATTAATGGTACTTTGTAGTAGTGGCCGAGACTGATGAAGACAACGTCTCTGGGATCCTACTCAAAATCTCTCTGGGTACACAGACTTCCAGAAGATTCTTCATTCCACTAATAACTGCTTCAGCCATTGTCATGATGGACAAGCTATAGGGTTAGGTTGCCAACTACCAAATACCAACTCAGTAGCTCGAAGAAGGCCTGGCATAGAGCCCTGTCTGTCCTCTGTCACCTTCATGTCTCTTCCCCACCCACCTCTGGTGACAGGGAGGGTGGGCTGAAGACATTCTGAAGTCTAATTTTCCAGTCACATAGTTGCCTTTGTGATAGTCCCTGCGGGAAATGTCCAATCTGTAATACTCAGTGTTTAAGTAATGCCTTACAATCTGCTGGCTCTTCTAGGTCCGTCACCTCATTTGTTCATCACAGCTGCCCTGGGAGGTAGGTCACAGTCAGGGCAGATTTCACTATTCTCACTTAACTGCCAAGAAATCTGGGGAAGAGAGACATTGGGACTTGTCCAGTCATACGGCAAACAACAACAGGGGTGATTAAAACTTGTATATCTCTCTGTTTCTCTCTCACTCTCTCTCTCTCTCTCTCTCTCTGTGTGTGTGTGTGTGTGTGTGTGTGCGTACGCATGTGCATGAGAGCGTGGGTGTATGTTCTAGCATGCACACATGTGTGCATGTATGTGCGTGTATGTTGTATGTACTTGTTAGTGTGAGTGCACATGCAGTATGTGCATATGGGGACCAGAAGTTTGTATAAGGTGAGGTGACTTCCTCTAACACTTGCCATCTTAATTTTTCTGGACAGCCTCTGACTGAACCAGAAGCTCACTGAATGGACCCAGGCTGGATGGTCAGTGAGCTTCAGGACCTGCCAGCTCCTGGGTTACACACATGTGCCACTGCACTCAGCTTTTCCATGGGCTCTGGAGATCCAAAATCATTCTTAGCCCACACTTTAGCGAGCGAGCCATCTTCCCAGCCCTCTTGGAGCTCATTCTACATACACACCCACCTACACTCTGAGACTTGGCAGGGTTTCTGCTCCCAGTTCTGAACCTCTAGACTCCATCTGGCCATGTAGACATGGGACAGCAAGTCACCACTCCCTCTGAACTTTCTACACATTGCAATTTGTGTCAGCCATGGAGCTTGTCCTTGGAAGGTCACACTGGCCTCTGGTCTGTTTGCATGAACACAGCTCACTTAAGTATAAGAAATCAAAGGTACTTTTATTACACAGTAAGCAGATACATCTGTGTGGAAGCTGGAGCCTGATTAGACAGCCTTGTCTCCTGAGGCGCCAACCTCCAAAGAATGTTGTTCTGTGTCTGTTGACATAAGGCACCTGCTTCCCAGCCGCAGCAGGGTGTTGGAGAGAAGGGTACACTGGGAGTTGCCGAGCTATGAAAAATGAGACTGCTCCGAGACAGAATATTTCATTTCCATCCGAGCTTGCTTACGATGTGAGTCTTTTTAGACATAACAAGTAATTACCAGAATCACAGCCGAGTCCAGGAATGCAAAACACGCCATACTGAAGTTGGAAAGGGAAGCTTTCAGTTAAACACCAAAATCTTCATTCATCTGCTGAGATGAGCAGCATCTCTCCTGGCCTGAAAGCTCTCTGGAGCTAGAACAGATGAACTGTTGATGGCTCTGCATAGCTCCTTCCGTGTGCCTACCCCACGCACTGTGCTTCTTGAGATTCTTACCTGGTACTGACATCAAGCAGACCTATGTCCTATGAGCTGACTGCTTGTGCTCCTGTGTGTGGCTCAGCTGGTTGTCTCTCCCACAGTGAGGCTGGGTGAGATGCTTTAATTCCCAATGCAAAATTCCCCTTTGTTGAAGGAAGTCGGCCAAGTGGAACTGCCTGGTGCTGCAGGCCTGCTGTGGAGAGTGAGGGACACTGTAGTGTCTGAGAGATGGAGCTGCTGCATGGAAAGTGTGAGCAGAATTCAATGAATGCCAAAGGGCAAGACACAGTAAGAAAGTTAGCTGTGGCGACCAATCAGTAGCCAAGGCAGATGGCCCCAGGGGCTTTACTGCATCTTTAGAATGCAGTCTGCAGAGCCAGAGGAGATCCTGGGGACCCTTCTAAGACTCAGCAATATACATAGCATGCTAAACAGAAAAGGCTAGTGAGGCCAGAGGGAGGATCATGCACTCTCTTCAGAGACAAGGTACACAGACACACCCTGTTGCCATTGTTGTCAGCTAGGCTTCTACAGGGAGAGTGCTGAGAACATGGTATCTTGGCTTTCTTTATCTCCTTTCTTCCTAGGTCACCCTTCTTTATTCTTTGTTAATGAATTTGCAACCTTTCCTCGCAGCTTTTTCTCCATATAAGGAGAACATACTGGGAATAGGCATCTTTAAGTAGAATGCAGGACCTTACAGAGCCTGCAGTGGCTGGCATAAAGTGCTTAGGACAGGTTGTTCATACCCTAAGAACAGTCACTGCTTTCCTTTTTTTCCCATACTACATATATGACCTCAGCATATTTATTACCTCATTGTGCCTCAAATTTCCCATCAGTCAAATGGAGACAATCGCATTATTTATGAATAGACAGTTGTAAAGATTAAGTGAATTAAAGTGTGCAAATTGCCTTAAGCTATGCCTGGTCATAAATAGCACATACAAATTGACTTTTATTGTTTCATATACTTTAGTCTTAAAAAGTACTCTGTCTTTAAAAGTATTGGAGAATACTACTACTACTCTAGTGGTAGCGGTACTAGGGATTGAACCCAGTGTCTTACACATGCTAGGCAAGTGCTCTACAACTAAACTATATTTCCCCAGTGTAGAAATTATTATTTTGATTTGGTAAATGTAGAAAACTGATATGAGGGTGATATTGTATTATTGAGGTCGGAAGTTACCAATGTGTGTCAGATGTCAAGATGTGTGAGAGAGGTAATTTTCAAGTAAAAGGTTGAGCCCATTGCCCCGAGAGTCAGGAAAGTAAGGAACGAGGCTTCCGTTTTATCACTTAACTATGTTCTCTTGCATACTCACTGACCCGCTCTGAGCTTTTGTATTTTTCCTATAAAGTGAAGACTAACGTTTACCTTGCTTCCATTATGGGTTTGTTGTAAGAATAGATAAATCAATCTTTTATGTGCTGAACCAAATACATGTGTGTAGTCTTTTGTTGTTGTTGTTTCTTGTTTGTTTTTAATGATTTACTAAATAACAACGGTCATCTTGGAAGCTGTCATTTCTTAATGCCTCTGTTTTCATATACTCATAAGTGACCCAGACTTCAGAAGTAGCCAGTGGATAAAAGTGTGAAGGGTGAGGGGGTCCAATCGAGAGACAGCAGCAGGCAGAGAGTGAAGATGGGAACTGAGCGATCTTGTCCCATCACTGCATTAGTTAGTCTTGGCTGCTGGAGATTTCCTATCCCCCACGATGAGCCCATAGTGTCAGGACAGCAGGCCAAGCATAGTAAATGATGCCCAGATAAGAAGGTGACTGCAGAGGGGGAAGGGGGACGTGGGATGAATCAATGGATAGTGGTTAGATGTTCTGACATTCGGTCAGCATAGTCCTGCGTTCAAATACTGGCTCCATCTCAGACCAGCTGTGTGATCTGAAGTAAAGGGCTTAACCCTCTAAATCCCAGCTTCTCCTTATAAACAGAGGCTGGAGATAATGCCTACCTTTGTGGGCCCAGTGAAGATGCAATGATGTGATTTATACAAGGTGGTCTCTGCTGTGCCAGCAACATTGCGAGGACTGAAACTGAGCTTCTTGGGGGGTTGTTATTAATTTCTGTAACTCCAGCATCCACCACAGTGCCCAGCATACACTAGTGTTGTTTGAACAAAGCTGAACAGAATAACAGCAGATGTGGAGTTGTGTAGGTGGAAAGGAATGCAGAGGAAATGAGGCTCAGCCAAATGTAAAAGGCCTTGCACGCCTTTGCAAAGAGTGTCAATGACACAAAATACTTCTCAGGAGTGAGCGGCACAAGCAGGCCTGGTTTTAAGGGAAGATAACCTTGGCAGCTTATCAAGGGTGGGCCTGGAGATAGTGGGCCTGGAGAGAAAGAAGCAGCTTCTAGGAATAGTCCAAAAGTTCAACCCAGTGTGGCCAATTAGCTGTTTTAGGAGCAACACATTTGAATTCTAGGGACCTCTGCAGGCTCCATTCTGCTTCATGTGGAGCTGGGGAGAGAGGAAAGAGAGATCTCTTTCCTTAGCAGTCACTAGTTCAGAAACCCAGCTGCAGGTCCTGGCCTCAGAATGCCACTGGTCATTCTCAGGAGAGTGTCTCTGGTCACCTCACTTTCCAGGCTGCGCTTTGCAGGGAGCTGTACAACCAGCCACAATGAAGCTCCACGTGGATCCGGCAAAGAAGCTTTCCTGGACTAGCAATATATCCCCTATTCTGTTCTGTAACACAGAAGTGAGGTGCGTGACAGATTTGTCATCTGCTCCAGAGTGCGGCGTTTTAAATCTGGTTAGAGCAAGGCGAGGGAGGTAGCTCATTGGTAGAGTGCCAGCCTAGCCTGCATGAGGCTGAAGGTTAAATTCCCCAGTACCACAAAAGCCAAAACCTCAAACCAAGCAGGAACACTCCTACCACACTCCTATCCTCATAGCTGCCAAAGAGGGGTTTTATGGCAACAAGTTCTGGTAGATCCTTTCAGGTATGTCCAGCCTGTAACCTGTAGGTCACATGTGCCCCAGGACTGCCATCAATATAACTCAACACAAAATCATAGACTTACTTAAAATATTGTCAAGTTCTGTTAATCTGTTTGCTTGCTTGCTTGTTTTGAGACTTGCTTTGTCTCAAATGTATGTGTGTAACTTGTATGTATGTAATGTGTGTAACTTGTATGCATGTAATGTGTGTAACTTGTATGCATGTAATGGGTGTAACTTGTATGTATGTATGTAATGGGTGTAACTTGTCTGTATGTAATGGGTGTAACTTGTATGTATGTAATGGGTGTAACTTGTATGTATGTATGTAATGTGTGTAACTTGTATGTATGTATGTAATGTGTGTAACTTGTATGTGTGTATGTAATGGGTATAACTTGGCTGCATAGTTCTTGAGAGTGAACTTCGTAGATGACGAGGTGATGTCTTAATAATTGGATACACCTGCATGGCAGCAGGTGAGTTTTGTCTCCACGTTTTCTTGATGATGATCAGATGGACTGTGACTTAGCAGGGAGGCAAACAGCAATGTCCTAACACAGACCAAGCACTTAACATACACAGGCACTTGACCCTAACTTGCGTTGCTGACTTTTCCCCATGCCGCTGCCGTAAGGATGGCTGAGTACCACTCTTACCTACATCTGTGTTGTATCCTCTCCACAATCATTACTTTGCAGGTGAAGAAACTGGTGTCAGAGAACAACCGTTGCTCACCCAGGTCCCCACAGCTGAGACGTGGCAGTAGTGCGTTTTGAGATCTTCAGTTCCCAGCCACCACACTGGCCACCTTAGACCTGCATGGCCCCATGCTTCAGTATAAAGCCGCACAGAGACACACCCAGGGGTGGTTATATATGCCTCTTGGTTTTTACCACCCCACCATTGGATTTTACTCACAGCTGCTTCATCTACTTGGAGTTCCAGATACTGACAAAGCCTTGCTAATTTTCCAAGATGAATGACATCAGGGGCAGCATGCTTCTGGGAGAAGTTTGAATTAAAAAACAATTTCCTAAATTCCATCTCTCTATCAATGACTGGGTGGCTTCAAGCTTGGTAACATATCTCCTACTGTTCTCAGATCTGTGCTCTGCTTCAGGGGGTGGCTGTAAACCAAAACAAATAGCCTTCCTTTCTCGGAAGTTAAGGTTTCTAGTCCTGCTGACTTGGTAAAGCCACATACATCCATACATACATATTTGGATAACTAGGTATTTCTAGGCAGGGAATGATATCGGGCCTGCAATATCTTAATTAAAATATCCATGATCAGTGTTTTTCTAATTAGCAGCATCTATTGACTTAAAGTGAATGGTGTAGAGTCCTTGAAAGAGGTTCTCTACCCAACCCTGGATCACGTCTCATTTCCTCTCTTCATTTTTCTGAACAAATCTTACCTATGGAGATTCTTAAGCGGGTAGAATTAGCAAGACAAATCTGACTTTGCAAGATAAATCATATTATAGATTTAATTAACTTTCATACACCAGAAAGCCGGGTTCGGCTACATCCCATGTATTTTGCTGTCTGTCTCTTCTCAAAGTTGCTGTTGCAGAAACTTCTCTAGGAGCATGACTTCAAACTTTCCTCCTTCTCACAGCCCGTGCAAGGTTTTGACTATGCCAAGCAGCATCTGGGCCAGCAAGGGGCAGATGAGGAGGTCATCCCTGTGACTCAGGAAACGGTGGTCCTCCCCATACCTGTCAGGGAGACTCCTCAAGAAAGAGACGCGGCTCAGGATGGGAGCACCATCAAGACGGCTAAGTCCACTGAAACCAGAAAGAGGTAGGCGTGGGCCAGATTCGTCTTTTGGTCAGCAAGAGAAATAACTGACGATGAGAGCTGTGAATTCCACTGTCCTCTTTAAAACTTCCTTGTGCTCGATTTAAGCAGCAGCGCTACCTCTCCACTGTTGTGGCCGACCTATTTACGATAACAAACTTGGCCCTGGTGTCAGACGCTGTTAGCAACTCCAAAAGTGCTGCCTTTGATTCACGATAGTTGTGTTTTCTCCAGCAGTGTCTCAGTAAAGCTCCTGCTTTCGGACAGAATCACATGCCGAGTTTTTACTATGAGCAAGGCTCCTTGAAGCTATTGAGAATGGTGGCTGACAGTTACTTCAGACCTGCACATACACATGCACACGCACACCTGTGCCTACACACGTGCAAACACTCAAACGCACACGAGTACACGAGTATGCCACATACACGTGAAAATGGAAAAAGAGAAAAGAGAAGGGAAAAATAACCAGAGCTAACCCCTGGGAGTACTGCGGTGATTAGAGGGGCAGAAGGTGACCAAGAGGAAAGACCCAGCAAAGGAAAACGAGAGTGTAAATCAGGATGAAAGGATGGACGACAAGGAGAGTAGGTGCCAGGAAGCCAAGAGACAACCTAATTTGAGGAAGAAGGGATTGTCCATATCAAATACGTAAATTCTGCACTAAAATCAAGCAACAGAGTTGTGTTTTATTCTAGAAGCTCTTGGCACCTTAAAATGAAGTAAAGACAAATTACCTTATGTGGAAAGTAATGTTGAAGGCATATGGATTGGTTATCTATTTGCCCATAACAGATTACTCCAAAACTTCGATGTTTAAAACCAACTGCCATGATTCACCTAATGATTTGGGTGACTCAGTAGCTTGAGCTCTGCTGGATGGTTCTGGCTTGATCCAAGCTGGCTGATGTTATCTGGAATTACCCAGCACATCCATCAGTTGATGGAAATCGAGTCAACTAGGCTACCTTATTACTGACAGCCTTGTCTAAGGTAGCTCATAACACTTTGCCATTTCTCCACATGGGCTTGTGTTCCACCAGGCTTTTTCACGAGGTGGTTCCGAGGCTCCAAGAGCAGAAAGAAAAACAGCCCCACTTGTAAACATTTCTTTTCTTTTTTTTTTTAAATACTTTATTTTTTTTTCTTCAAGTTAAATCTCAGTAACAAACCCCTCCCTATTCCCCCTTCCTAACCCGCCCTTCCACCCTCTTCCCTCCAGAGGTTTCCCCTTTCAGTCCAACAGCTGGTTCCTTCTCTTATAACAGTAAGTATTATACAAAACAATAGATATAAATATGCCACATTTATGAGAGTAAATTGGCCCAGTATACCTTCCCAATGTTCAGTTTATACCTATTTGGCCCCTGACTTTAACATTCTACTATCTACCCAACTCCATGAGTTTAAAGGTCTATATGTGACTCAACATTCATACTATCTTGCAACACACTTTTAAGAGTATCTTCTTAGATCTATAACACCCTCTTGATTCCTAAACAGTTCAAAATTTAACTATAAGATTCTATCTGTCTATTCTTCAACCACCTCAGAGACCAGAGAGGGATAAATATATTTGCTTATATAGGAAGTGCAGAGCCTGCAGCTTCCAAAACTAAGAAAGAACATACCAATAACTGCCTGGACAGTTCTCATTTTCTCTCCATACATTCCAGCATCAATCTTCAGGCTTTGGGTCCTGTTTCTCTGACAGACATTTGTTGTAGAGCAGGGATTATGAAGGACTTACCTACCCTGTCTTGGCAGAGTTAGGCTGTCGACTTCCCTGCTACCAAGTTTTGTCCTTTTTGGACAGCAGTCTTTCTGCAGTTGGTGCAAGGGGTTTTTTCATGCCAAGAGAAAGGCTTGCCACTAATTCAACCATCTTACAGTGGAGGTTCTTCGATGCTTATCTTCTACTTGGAGTAGAATAGGGGGTGCTGTCAGGCGCTGATATGTCTCGATATCAAAAAAAATCTTGATTTAAGATAACATCTTTGAATGCCATATTCTGCAGATCTCTAGGGGTTTTTGAAGATGCCCTAACCATCTCTTGTATTTAGATAAGCAAATGTTGCTTGTCTCTTAGCAACTTGATTACTGGGTAGTTTAGAGAATATCTGTGATAGACTGTCATAGTAGCTAACAAAGAGACATGTTTGCATGACTAGGAGTTTGTTTTAATTATCCTAGACCGTTTTAGACGGTTGGTATCAAGAGGTCAGAGCTTCACATTTTATTTTTAAGTATCTCTAGGTATGATACCATTGGGAAGCATTATCTTTAAATTTGTATCAATATACAAAGATCTATTCAATTGTGGTTAAATATACTCTTAATTATGTATCAATATACCAAGATCAATGCCTATGTAGCCCAATATAATCTTAATATTACATCCATATGCAAGGGTCAATACCATTGTGGCCAACTATAATCCTAATTTTGTATCAATATACAAAGATCAATACCGATGTAATCCAATACAATCTTATTTTTGCACAATAAACAATGGTCAATACCACTTTAGCCAAATAACCTACTAATTTTGTATCAATATACAAAGGTATAAGGGCATATTCAATAATCTGCCCCTTCTTCTTGGACCTTCCTGTGCTATGACTATATCTCATTTTTCTCAAGCCCATGCACTCCTACATAGGAGAGGAAGAAGTATACAGAAAAGGAAAAGTAGGAATTCCCTGGGGCTAACCTCCAAAACCCATTAAGACAGGATCATTTATCAGCTTGTAGTCTCTTCCCCTACATAACAGAGTTTTCAGTTAACCTTCAAATAACCAAAAAGAAGGGCGGAGAAACACCCTCCCCACCCTCTGGGCATGGGACGTCGCTCTCTTAAAGTGACTTCCTGCTGATTTGGGTCGTAGTAGACCTGTTTGGGGCCCCAACCCAAATGGGAAAAATGATTAAAAATGTTAGTACAATCCTTTTATGTTCAGTCCTTCTGTTCTCAGCTGTTTAGATGACCTAAGGGGTTTGTAGGCAGAAGCTGATCTTGCAGGCTTCACTGAGGTTCCGGCCGGGGCATTGTGTAGAGCTGAACGGTCCCAGCGACACTGGATTGCAGTGGTGGTTGCAGGCCCCCGATGGGGACAGCTATTGAGGAAGTCTGCCAGGCAGAATCAACTGGGTCACTCGTCCTCCTTGGTGCCTGATTCTGCTCTCTGCTGAGGATTCCGCTGTCCGTCGTCCCCAGGCTCCCCTAATGGACACTTCGATTCTCCTGGAACGATAAGAACAGAGCCCTGCCCCAATCCCAACCCTAGGACAATTGCCCTCTTTTTTTTTTTCTGGGGGGGGATGGGGGGGCTAGATAGTACTTCTCCTTAAGCAAATTTGGCCTTCTGACAACATACAAAGCGTTATCTTTCAATCCGGGTTAAAGAAGAAATCATTCTGTCACCTTGGAGCTAAACCAGCTCTAGTGTATATATTTTGAGATCCCAAAGGACAATCTGCCTGCATCAAGAAGGCCTTTTGTAAGTAGCCTCCAAACCTAGGTCCCTCCAAATCCCATGTGTGTGTCTCTGAACTCTAATTATTGGGAACAGGGACCTGTGTTTCTCATCTGAAGGGATCAAAGATGTGTTCCACCACTCCTGGATCGAAGTCTTTCTCTATTTAGAGTTTGCCCTGCATCAGGCTGACCCTGAGCTCCGGGATCTGCCTGTTTCTGTCTCCAGTGTGTTGGGAGCTGGGATCAAGGGTGTACTCTTCTTGAATGGTGGGACCAAGACTCTTCTTGAATGGTGGGACCAAGAGTATGCACCCTCACCACCCCGCTCCGTATGACTCCAGAGTACATAAGACCACCAACTCTAAGGTGCCCCCTCCCCCCCACCCCCCCACCCCCCGTCTCCGCTGAAGTCAAAGGTATGGGCCAATACCACAATTCTCTTGTATTTTACCTTAGCTCCATGTCTTCTCTACACCTGGAGGTCTGCAAATCCAGGCCGAATGGCTGTATCCTCTGTTCCATTCACAGTGTTTCAGCCTTGCCCCCTGCCCTTTTTTTTTCTTTTCTTTTCTTTTTTTTTTTTTAGTTGATAAATTTATTTGTTTGTTGCTTCAGGTTACATCCTTATCATATTGTCCTCTTTTCCCACTTCCTAGCCCCACCCTCCCAAGCTCTACCCCCTGACCCTTCCGTCTTGTTCCTCTGGGGTGGAGTGTCCCTGCCTAACAGTCTCTCACCACAGATCAGGAGTCAAATGAGGGCCAAGAGCCTCTTCATTCACCGGGGGCCTACGAGGCAGTACTGCCAGTGAATGGTGTCTCATTGCTACTGGGGGAATACTAAAAAAAAAGACCAACAAACACACAAACCCACAAAAACAAAGAATATCAACAAAAAAAGAGAGGAAAAAGAGAAGGGAAAAGGAAAGAGAAAAAAAGAAGGAAAAAGAAAAAGATAAAAAAAAAATTATGTCCTTGTTCCTTTTGATGTGTTGGTTGTAGTACAGATATCCTGTACGATATAGTTAAAATCCTACTATAAGTGAATAGATGCCATGTGCATCCTTCTGAGACTGGGTTAGCTCACTCAGGATGAGCTCCTCTAGATCCATCCATTTGGTTGCAAATTGCATGATTTCATTGTTTCTGATAGCTGAGTAATATTCCATTGTATAGATGTACCACAATTTTTTAATCCATTCTTCAGTTGAGGGACATCTGGGTTGTTTCCAATTTCTAGCTATTACAAATAAGGCTGCTATGAACATAGATGAGGAGACTTCCCTATGTCTCCGTGAGAGGTCCTTTGGGTGTATACCCAGAAGTGGTATGGCTGGGTCCTGAGGCAAGGTTATTCCTAGATTTCTAAGATATCGCCAGACAGACCTCCATAGTGGTTGCACAAGGCTGCACTCCCACCAGCAATGGAGTAGGGTACCCCTTTCTCCACACCCTCGCCAGCATGCGCTATCATTTGAGCTCTTTATTTTAGCCATTCTAACAGGTGTTAGGTGGAATCTCAGGGTCGTCTTGAGTTGCATTTCTCTGATGATTAAGGATGTTGAACATTTCTTCAGGTGTCTCTCAGCCCTTAGGGATTCCTCCTTTGTGAATTCTCTATTTAGCTCCATCTCCCATTTTTTGATTGGATTATTTGGTTTCTTGGCATTTAGTTTCTTGAGTTCTTTGTAGATTTTAGATAATAGCCCTCTATCAGATGTGGGGTTGGTGAAGATTTTCTCCCAGTCTGTTGGTTGCCGTTTTGTTCGAATGACAGTATCCTTTGCTTTACAGAAACTTTTCAGTTTCATGAGGTCCCATTTATTGATTGTTGATCTCAGGTCCTGAGCTGTTGGTGTTCTGTTCAGGAAGTTGTCACCTGTGCCAATGAGTTCGAGGGTTTCTCCTACTTTTTCTTCTAGTATCTTTAGTGTGGCTGGCCTTATGTTAAGGTCTTTGATCCACTTGGAATTAAGTTTTGTACAAGGTGATAGGTATGGGTCTAATTTCATTCTTTTGCAAGTGGACATCCAGTTGGACCAGCACCATTTGTTGAAGATGCTGTCCTTCTTCCATTGTGCGTTTTTGGCTTCTTTGTCAAAGATTAGTTGGCCATAGGTGTGTGGATCCATGTTTGGGTCTTCAATTCGATTCCATTGATCCACTGGTCTGTTTCTATACCAGTACCATGCTGTTTTTATTACTGTTGTACAGCTTGAAATCTGGGATGGTGATACCTCCAGATGTTTTTTCATTGGACAAGATTGATTTAGCTATTCTGGGCTTTTTGTTGTTCCATATGAAGTTGAGACTAGCTTTTTCCAGGTCTATAAAGAATTGTGTTGGTATTTTGATAGGAATTGCATTAAATCTATATATTGCTTTTGGTAGGATAGCCATTTTTATTATGTTGATCTTACCTATCCATGAGCATGGGAGATCTTTCCATCTTCTAAAGGCCTCTTCCATTTCTTTCTTCAGGGGCTTGAAGTTCTTGTTATATAGGTCCTTTACATGCTTGGTTAGAGTTACTCCCAGGTATTTTATGTTGTTTGTGGCTATTGTGAAGGGGGTTGTTTCCCTTATTTCTTTTTCGGTATATTTGTTTGTTGTATAAAGAAGGGCTTCTGATTTTTTTGAGTTAATTTTGTATCCAGCCACCTTGCTGAAGTTGTTTATCAGCTGTAAGAGTTCTTTGGTGGAGTTTTTGGGGTCGCTTATGTATACTAACATATCATCTGCGAATAGGGATAATTTGACTTCTTCATTTCCAATTTTTATCCCTTTGATCTCCTTTAGTTGTCTTATTGCTCTAGCAAGGACTTCAAGTACTATATTGAAGAGATATGGTGAAAGTGGACATCCTTGTCTTGTCCCTGAGTTTAGAGGAAATGCTTCAAGCTTCTCTCCATTTAATTTGATGTTGGCTACTGGCTTGCTGTATATTGCCTTTATTATTTCTAGGTATGGTCCTTGTATGCCCGTTCTCTCCAGAACTTTTAGCATGAAGGGGTGTTGGATTTTGTCAAATGCTTTTTCTGCATCTAGCGAGATTATCATGTGGTTTTTTTCTTTCATCTTGTTTATGTGGTGAATTACATTGATAGACTTTCGTATATTGAACCATCCCTGCATTCCAGGGATGAAGCCTACTTGATCATGGTGTATGATACTTTTGATGTGTTCTTGAATTCGGTTTGCTAGTATTTTATTAAGTATTTTTGCATCTATGTTCATGAGGGAGATTGGTCTGAAGTTCTCTTTCTTTGTTGGGTCTTTGTGTGGTTTAGGAATCAGAATGACAGTGGCCTCATAGAATGAGTTTGGCAGTGATTTTTCTGTTTCTATGTGGTGGAAGAGTTTGAAAAGTAATGGTGTTAGTTCCTCTTTGAAGGTCCGGTAGATTTCCGTGCTAAAGCCATCTGGCCCTGGGCTTTTTTTGGTTGGGAGATTATTAATGACTGTTTCTATTTCCTTAGGTGTTATTGGGCTGTTTAAGCTGTTAATCTGATTTTGATTTAATTTTGGTAGGTGGAATTTATCGAGGAAATTGTCCATTTCGCTTAGGTTTTCAAATTTAGTGGAATATAGATTTTTAAAGTAATGTCCGAATATTTTCTGGATCTCCTCAATGTCTGTTGTTATTTCTCCCTTTTCATTTCTGATTTTGTTGATTTGTGTTGTTTCCCTTTGCCTTTTAGTTAATTTGGCTAGGGGTCTGTCTATTTTGTTGATTTTCTCAAAGAACCAACTCTGGGTTTCATTGATTCTTTGTATAGTTCTTTTTGATTCTAAGTTGTTGATTTCAGCTCTAAGTTTGATGATTTCCTGTCTTCTGCTCTTCTTGGGAGTGTTTGTTTCTTTTTTTTCCAATTCACCCAGCTTAGCTGTTAGTTCACTAATATGAGCTGTCACAATTTTCTTTTTGAAAGCACTTAGTGCTATGAACTTTCCTCGTAGCACAGCTTTCAATGTATCCCATAGGTTTGGGTATGTTGTGTCTTCATTGTCGTTGGATTTTAAGAAGTCTTTGATTTCCTTCCTTATTTCTTCCCTGACCCAGTGGTCATCCAGTAAGGAGCTGTTCAATTTCCATGTGTGTGTAGGCTTTCTGTTGATTCTTTTACTGTTGAAGACCAGCTTTATTCCGTGGTGGTCTGATAAGATACAAGGTGTTATTTCAATTTTCTTGTATCTACTGAGACTATCTTTGTGACCAATTATGTGGTCGATTTTGGAGAAGGTTCCGTGGGGTGCTGAGAAAAAGGTGTATTCCTTTGTGTTTGGGTGAAACGTTCTGTAGATATCTGTTAGGTCCATTTGTTTCATGATCTCTGTTAGACTCAATATTTCTCTGTTTGTCTTCTGTCTTGATGATCTGTCCTTTGTTGTGAGTGGGGTGTTGAAGTCTCCCACTACTAATGTGTTGTGATCGACGTGCGCTTTAAGTTTTAGAAGTGTTTCTTTTACGAAAGTAGGTGCCTTTGTATTTGGGGCATAGATGTTCAGTATTGAAATTTCCTCTTGATGAATATTCCCTTTAATGAGTATATAGTGCCCTTCTTTGTCTTTCTTCATTAACTTCAGTTGGAAGTCTGTTTTGTTTGATATTAGGATGGCTACTCCAGCTTGCTTCCTGGGTCCATTTGCTTGGAAAACCTTTTCCCAGCCCTTTACTCTGAGGCAGTGTCTATCTTTTGTAGTTAGATGTGTCTCTTGTATACAGCATAAGGAAGGGTCTTGCTTGCGGATCCACTCTGTAAACCTATGTCTTTTTATTGGGGAGTTGAGTCCATTGATGTTGATGGATATTAGTGACCTGGGGTTGTTATTTCCCATTAGTTTGGTATAGGTGATGGTTCTGTTCCTCTTTTGGTTTAGTTGCTGATGGGTTTTCTATTCCCTTTGTTTTCTTGGGTGGAGTTTTCTTCTCTGGATTGGGATTTTCCTTCTAGGATTTTCTGTAGGGCTGGGTTTGTGGGTAGATATTGTTTAAATTTAATTTTGTCATGGAATATCTTGTTTTCTCCATCTATGTTGATAGAGAGTTTTGCTGGGTAAAGTAGTCTGGCTGGGCATCTATGATCTCTTAGGACTTGTAGTATATCTGACCAGGCCCTTCTAGCTTTTATCGTTTCTGGGGAGAAGTCAGGTGTAATTCTGATGGGTCTGCCATTGTATGTGACTTGACCTTTTTCTCTTACAGCTTTTAATATTCTTTCTTTGTTCTGTACATTTGGGGTTTCAATTATTATGTGG
>CAJQZJ010033157.1:395212-447370 GCA_907164525.1 Lophiomys imhausi
AAGAAGAAGAAGAAGAAGAAGAAGAAGAAGAAGAAGAAGAAGAAGAAAACACAGCAATATGTGCAGCTACTTGACCTAGGCAAACTCATTGCTTAACATTGTGCAAAATGTTATAGCTTTATCAGCAGCGACTGAACCGAAGGCTGTTGTTCTGGCAGTAGGCAGATTTAAGATTAGATGTGGGTTTGGCCAAATTCACTTTTCTTGTTTCTCTAAACATAGAGAACAAATTTATTCTTTATTGTTTTCAAATGTGTTCTGTTTTTTTCCTTTATGTGCAATCTTTAAAATTCTTCTATACTTACTGATAACACAATAACTGGACAACGAGTACAAACTTTAAAGTGAGCCACGGGCAGGGCCACACACTTGTCTCTGTATTTTGAGGTAACTCACATCTCAGCCCTGTAGTTCCCTACATAACAAAGCCCATGTGTCTGTGCCTGGCTTTAGTGACGGCAAGTGACGAAGAGGAGGGAGCGGGTCTCTTTGGCAGCGCTGGCAAGGCAGCAGTGGATCCCTTTGACACCTCTTCTGGGTCAGTGCAGCTCGTTGCTACCAAACCATCAGCTCTGCCTGTGGCGCACCCTGCCTCAGACAGGGGCCAGGAGTCCTCAGTAGCACTCAGCGGTGAGGTAAGCACCCACGGCCTGGGCGGAAAGCCCAGATGGACCACAGGGATTCAGTGATCCGTCGACAGGTGGAGTGCAGCCTGTGTCCAGTGGCCTCAGGCTGTAGAGGTCGTTTGTACCTCTGCACACGCCTTGGTGTGTGAAATACAAGTCACCCACAGGGAGTTTGTTCATAGCATTTTCCACCTGCAACAAAACCTTTAAAACCCTGTGTAGCCAGGCCTTTTTGACTATTTTATTTGGGTTCCTATATCTACCACCTTTCTCCACCCGAATCCCTTCCAACCCCTTAATACTAAGTAGGTGAGAAAAGTTAGAGGGAAAAGAGGTAGTAGACCTCTTTAGAGTACTTCCTGCTGATTAGGGCTTCGAGTTCCTTGGTGCAAGTCAGAATACCAGCAATTCAGCAACCAGCAATCCAGCAACCCAGTGATAACAAAAGCAGCAGCAGGAGCCAGGAGCATCAGGGGCAGCAGCAGCCACCACAGGCCCTCTCAGGGCTCTCACATTTATACCCTCTGAAGAATACCCAGAATTCCAAATGTAAACTACTTACAACTGGCAAAAAAATCACACCCCTTCCTAGAACCCAAGACAAGTTATCGGCTATGAACAATCTCAAGCAGCCCCATATCCCACACCTAGGATTAAAACAAAAATATATTCATATAATATGACTGTTTTTTTTAAGAAACCAAAAATCTCACTACAGCCCTGTGATTTGGAAAGCAGATATCAGAAGGCCTCCTTTTCCCCAGCCCCTCAAGAGTACAGCCTCCAGCCTTTCCAGATTGCACTCCTGCGCATTTCAGCTTCCATTAGGATCCATGTTGTTGGGGTAACAGGAGGAGGGTGAGCTGAGAAGAAAGTGGAGAACATATTGTCATTTGGGCAGGGAACTGGCCACTAGAGACTCTGAAATGACATTGATTTCTGTTAGCAAGCTTGAAATAGCCGCCTGCTTCTTTCTAGGTGGTGTAAATTCAATCCGCTTTCCTGAGGAGATGGCTGAGTTGGTAAAATGCTTGCTATGAAAACCTGGGATCAGCACCCATGTAAAAATGGAGTGCACCGGTGTGCATCTGTAATTTCAGTACTGGGGATACTGAGATAGGTGGATCGGTCAACCGGACTAGTTGACTTAGAAACATCTCTTAAATCTGTGAGAGATTTTATCAAAGAAAATTAGATAGAGATAATAGGTTATCCATAATAGATGGTTGATCAGTAGATAAGAGAGCAGAGAGTTATCTCAGACAAAGAACAGGAAATTGTGTTGAAAATCTCATCCTTCCATCTTCCTTCAGCAATAGAGATATTAATTCAATGATCTGAAAAAAAAATGCTGATGAATCTTTACAAACATTCACTAGGGGCCCCTCGTGTGTATTTTCATTATATATGTATGCACACACTGTTTTCTGGTGTTAAAGCATTGGGTTGATTTGTTTGTTTAATTTCTTCCCCACTAGTGTGGCCTGAGGCGGATGGGAGATTTGCAAGGTCTAAAGCCTTTTTCTCATCACACCTTGAGGGACCTGCTGCACCCCTGTACAACTGGATGTCACAAGTGCACACCAGAGGCTTTTTCCTCACATCCAGGACACTTATGATACTGTTGTATTCACCTGCTGCGGGAAGCATTTTTTTTTTTTTTTTTTCTGAGCAGGAGACTGAACTGACCTTAAACTGTGATGGAGTGAGATTCAGTCACACACTTACGCGGGGCTTCTATTCCAACTCCTTTATTTTTAGTCAAAGAACCAAAACCTGAAGGGTGAGGTGCTGACCCAAGGTCATGCTGATAGCATGAGTTCAGACGCCCTGACTCCTGCCTAGGCTTTCCTCTCCTAAGGCTTACTCCAGCCCACAGTGAGAGGGAACGTTGTACTTAGAAAGCGTGGCCTTGGAAGCTGTGTTGGCAACGTTGGAGTTCCAGCTTATCCACTCACTGTCTCTGTGACTTAGGCCAATGAGGATGGTCCTCTGTGTGTCAACACCTCTATCCACAAAACGGGACGGTTCACTATTCATAAAGCACTTAGCACAGCAACTAACATATAAACAAACACCTCATCATCATTACTAACACTTTGTTTTTATTATTGTTAGTTCATCTGTGAAGAAGGATTTGGTCGTGATGTGTCCTTTCTGCCTGATTAGCTCTGTAATCTTTCCTGAGGCACAGCTCTGTGTCCCCTCCCCCTCCCTACACACACAAGCCCATGAGACTGGCACTAATGCCCTTCTAACTGCCTTTGATTAGTACTGTCTACCTTGTTAAGGCTCTCATTATGGCCACCATACCTGGGTCTCTTTGTCCCAGCCTCACAATATGTGCATCATACAGGCTCCAAAATTAGGTCAGATCTCTTTTCCTCCAGGGCCAGCTCCCTGTCACATGGGGAGAGCACATTTCCCTCATTCAGAAGTGGATCCATGTTGCATTTAGGCGGTTAAAGTAATGGGCCTTGCTGACACTCAGATGGGAAAAGAGCCCTGACCTGTTCTTTCTATAATCTGCTGTCTCTCAGAGCTTGACACAGACTGCTTTATGATGTTCCTCCTTCTCCTAGGGATGGCTCATTTAAATGTAAAGGCAGCAGGGGGAAGCATAACCTGAAGCCATAAAGCCATAAATTTCTCCTTCATGAATTACAGGGAATTTATAAAAGGTGATTTTAAAGAAAACATAGGATGTTTAGCCAACAAAAAATTCATAGTGATTTCTCTGTCTTTCAAAAAAAAGTCATGGGTTTACAGAAGTACCTCTCCGAGGTCCTCTCTGGAGTGGACCTTTTGTTCTTCTTTTGCACTACATCCATTCCAATCCACTTCAAGACCCATCCTGAGAATTCCAGCCAAGTGGACAGAGAAAGCCATGAGGTTACTCAGGGCTGGAGCTGGACTCAGGGCACCAAGAACTGGCCAGGCAGCTAGGCTCCCACACTGAGGAACAACAGGGTATAAGCAGAGTAGGGACCACAACAGTGCAGGCTCTTAGCTAAGGATATACAGTCAGACCTAGGCCTTCAACAGCCAGGACAGATGTGGGGGAGCAAAAATGTAAGATAATTCAGTGAGTGCCAGATCTACTTTATGTGAGGTCTGGTGTGTGACAGACAGGCTTTTACTATAAGGTCACAATTCCCAGAAAAGTTCTCCCATGCTTCACTTCAGGTCTTTTTGGTCAGCTGACCTTGCAGAAAAAGCTTCTTGTCTATTGCCATGCTGAGATGAGCGTGGACCTGAGACTCCCCCCACCCTCTCTCCTTCAAGGTGAACAAGGCTCTGAAGCAGAAATCAGACATCGAACACTACCGGAACAAGCTGCGCCTGAAAGCCAAGAGGAAGGGGTATTATGACTTCCCCCCAGTGGAAACAAGCAAAGGCCTGACAGAAAGGAAGAAGATGTATGAGAAAGCCTCAAAAGAAATGGAGCATGTTTTGGACCCAGACCCAGAGCTGTGTGCTCCCTTTGCAGAGTCTAAAAACAGGTACATGCTCTATGGGTATACTTTATGTCCTCATGTCACATGCGGGATGAGGGCAGAGGACACCTTGGGCATTATACCCATGTTCCTTGATCTTACCTTGGGACTTGGATCTTTGCAGGCTTTTGATCTGGTTCCCACAAGCATGTACTCAATAATGAGTCTGAAAGAGAGTCAAATTGAAGCCATTTCAAACATTCTGCAGCAAACAACCCCAACTGTCCTTTAGCTTAATGATATTTTCAAGCCAGCAGCTATTTCAGAGCTGGGTAAAATATAATTATCACCTACCTACTTATGCAACTTCCAGATCAAGGGACATTGTGTTGTTCAATTACACTAGTGTGCATGCATTCAATTACACTTGTACAGGAAAGCAAATCTTATCCCTCACTTTTTCATTCAGCCGTAGTAAGCCCCTAACACACTTGGGCTCAGTGGTCCATGCTAGCTTGCACCATCCATAGATCTGTTCAGTCATTCGACACTTATTGTCACCTGCTGTGTATCAGACACCAGTCAAGATGATGTGTGCTTGCACGGCCGCATGCACTTCTGCCTCACTCATTCTTTCCATGGTTTATGTTGGACAAGACAGCCTAATGAAAGAAAATGATGGCCACCATCCCCGGCCCTGAAAAGTGTGACAACGAGCCTGAAGAGCACTTGAGATGTAAACTGCTGTGGTTCTAAAGGGGCCTGGCCCACTGAGGTAGAGCTAGGCCAAGTGGTTTGAACTGGTTTCTCTCTCCATCTGTTCTTTGCTTCTGTAACAAAATACCTGAGATTGAGGAATTTATAATTGGCAGAAATTGATTTTCCAACCATTCTGCTGGCTAGGACGTCCAAGGTCAAGGTGTCAGAATCTGATAAAAGTGTTCTTGCTATGTTAACATATGGTGGAGGGACACAGGGTAAAGAACAAAAGCTGAATTCAACCTTTTATAATGCCATTCGTTTTAGTCATTGTTCTATTGCTGTGAAGAGACACCATGGCCAAGGCAGCTCTTATAAAAGAAAGCATTTAGTTGGGAACTTACAGTTTTGGAGAAGTAGTCCATGATCACCATGACAAGAAGGACATAGACATGGTGCTGGAAAAGTAGCTGAGGTGCTTTATATCCTGATCTGTAGGTAGCAGGCAGGAGGGAGAGAGAGAGAGAGAAGGCCTGGGTCTGGCATGGGCTTTTGAAACCTCAAAGCCTGCTCCTAGTGTCACATTTCCTCCTCCTAATCCTTCCCCAACAGTTCCACCAACTGGAGACCAAACAATCAACTATATGAGCTTATGGGGGCCATTCTCATTCAAACCACCACATCATTTCTGAGCCTCATGAAACTTTGTGGGCCTATTACTGGCCAAAAGTTCCTAACACTGATAAAACAGCAATAAATTTTAATTAAATATTTTATTTCATATCTATAAATGTATACAGTACATTTGAATCCAAACCACCTCCCTATTCCTTTTCCTCCAATTTGTTCCCATCCTCCCACTTTCCCCTCCAAACTTCATGTACTTTCTCTTTCTTTTTTTCTTTTTCAAATTTAGTATCCTCTGAATCCATTTAGTGCATCCTGTATGTTCATGGGTGTGGAACAATCTACTGGAGCATAGGTAGCCTGTAACCCTGAAGAAAAGTGACTCTCTCTCCCACTAGCTAGGGGTTGGACTTCATGAGCCTCTCTCCCACCCATTCTGAGATTTTGGATGGCTTGATCTAGTACAGGTCTTGTGTGTGCAGTCACAGCTGTCTGTGAGTACATGTTTAACTGCACTGTTATGCCTAGTAAATGCTTTTTCCATACAGATATCTGCTCCCTCTGGATCTTGCCATCTTTGCTCCTTCTCTTACTCAATGAGGGAAGCTGGTGTAGTACAAATGTCCCATTTAGAGATGAGTTCTCCACAGTCTCTCATTCTCAGCATGTGGACTGGTTTCTGGTCTTTGAAGAGAAGCTTCTCTGCTGAGGGTTGAGTGATAGACTAAACTGTGGGTACAAAGAGAAGAACTCATGGATCTGGGGCAGAAAGCTGGCTTAGTAGTTAAGAGCACTTACTGCTCTTTCAGAGGATGTGGGGTTTGGTTCACAAGACGCACACAGCTGCCTACAGTCATCTATAACTCCAGCTTCAGGGGTTCTAATGCCCTCTGGCCTCTGTGGCTACCAGGTATGCATGCAGTGTACATATACACAGGGACAATACTCATACACATAAAATGAAAATAAATGAGAATATCTTTTTAAAGAACTCAGGAAGTAATTTATTACTATTCCCATTTAGCAGAATAATAGTACTAGGTTCTCCCCTAGGAGCTATGACTAGGCAGTCACAGGCTTTTGTCACAGTTAATGATACCAGGCATAGGGCCCATCTTATGGAGTGGGCTTTAAATCCAATTTTTTTAAAAAGGTACTTTATTCCTCTCATACTATTCCTGCCACTGTTGCACCCAGGGGCATTTCTTGACAGGCCAGTCATTATTGTAGTTTGCAGGGTTCACAACTGGGTAAGACTGAAGTTGATTTCCCTCCTCTCCAGTGTCTGGAGAAACTTCCAGAATTACAAAAGTTGCCAGTAGGAATGAGGTTTAACATGAATTTTAGGAAAGGAAACCATTCAAAGCATGACAGCTGTCTCTAAGCTCTGTGGCTAGCTGGGCAGTGACCTCCCGTACTGGGCAAAGAGGAAAAGGATCACAGAGCTTGTCATATCAACCTCTTTCCTTCCCTGCCTGCCTGCAGCACTTCAATCAGTTGATACCACCTCTTCGCAAGGTACATTCTCCTTAGCAATCCCCAGCTTTGGGCATGCTGACACTCCCGCCATCTGGAAGCCACAGCAGGTTTATGCTCCGCACACTAGGAACAGTAGGGCAGATCCTGGCCTGAATGGATATTTGCTTAAAAGATAAAAATAAACTTTGAAACAATGCCATTCAACAGAATTGGATGAGCGCAACAAAACCAAGTTGGAAGCTGAGAATAAACTAAACCAACGTAATTTATTTACAGTAAAGAAAAAGGGGTGGGGAAGCTTCTAAGCCAGGGCTTAATTTGCCAGGGGCTTGGTTGGCTGGTATGACAAGTGAGGGCATAAAGTCACAGCATGACAGTGTTCGTGACGCACATGTCACCATGTTATCAGGTGTAGGAAGAAGGAAAGAAAATGTATGGGTTTGACAGGGAGGCTGATGATGGCAACTATAATTTGTACTTTGCTCGTGGGGACTCTGCTTCGGGAGTCTGATGGATTGAAGTGAGAGCTGTTTTTCCTGGGTTTCCTTGGCTTGGAAGTTACTGGAGAGACAACACTTTCAATGATTTTTTTTTTTCTTTTGAGCAAAGCTTTTCCCTGGGAGCTGTGTTAGATTCTTCAACACAAGCTCGGGCCAGATGCCTAAGGCTCCATGATGGACTGTTGCTGCTGTGAGTGTGTAGTTAATTCTCAGCAGGTGCACATTGTCTCTAAGAAAGGTTTGAAAAACCATTCAAATGTACACTACTTAAGGAAAAAAGAGAGCCATGAGCTAGATGAGCTGGAGATAGGGATGAGGGATGGAATGGAAAGAGATGATAGAGAGACCCAACAAAAGAAAGAGGCCTCAGACCTCGCAGCTCAGTGATGGCTCTTGACACTTGCTGTGTCAAGGCTCCACACAACTGTATGCTTTGTATCGCTTGTTACAAGTTGGAGTTAGCTGTTCATTGCTGCTCACAGTGCAACCCTCAGAGGTGCTGTGAGCCACCAAGCTAGAGCAGGGCACAGTGAAGCAACCATTGTCTGGTGAGCAGGAACATCACTAGCTACTCTTCGGAGCAAAGAAATAGCCAGAAGAGGCAAAACTGAGATTCTAATGTTAACTGATCACTAAATCTCTCAAAGTAGTTTTCAAAGTTCTTTTTTTTCCCCCTCTAAAATTAGTTAAAACACCCTATTTCACACTATGCACACTTGGGGAATATAAAGTGGGCATCCTGAGACTGGTGCTACCCGTGGCCGGGTTTAATCTGCTCAGCTGACTTTGAGTCTGCCATCTGAAACCTCTGTAACTCCTTCTTCAGGGATTTTTCTCAGAAGCTGAAGGTGTTGTGTAGCTAATGTGGTGTAGAGCATCCTTAGATGATGACTGATTAGAAGTGATAGCTCAATGCCCCTGGCAGGGGATTCTGGGGGTCAGAAACACTGCTGTAATAGCCATAGTTACCTAGTTTTTGTGTTAGCTGCTTATACATGGAGCAGGTGGAGAAACCATCACATCCCCTGGAATTACCCAATGCCAAGTGACAAAGACTCACCTGCAAGCATATTTTTCAGATGAAACCAACCACAGAACCATACGTCAACTGCCTCCTTTAGATGGACTCCCGGGACTCTAGTTCTAGGCCAATATCCCTCTGCCCAGATCACCCCAGAGTCAAGCACTTGCTAAATGAAGCATCATTGTGCTTCTAGAGTCTACCATAGTCATTCAAACCAGCTCTTCCCACACCTGCTTCTTCCCCTGCCTTGCCCATTGCGTCTCTTGGGCACCACAATTTAAATGCTTTTGCTTCTGCTCCCCCCCCCCCCCCCTTCTGACCCACCTGGTCACTGTGTGCCCTACCCTTCTCCCTGTCGTAGTCTTGATCTTTCTCTGAGCCCTGTGAGTGTAATAAGCTGACTTTTCAATGGCAGGCATCTTTTGCCATGAGCAATAATAGTTAAAAGGCCACCCGCCATGCTTTTCCAGTGCATCTGAGCGCCATCCACCCTAAATTCTAATCAACACCTCTGTTGACTTCCGTACATCCTTCCCTTATCTTCCCACTTCCTGCTGGTAGTTTTCAAAGCCACATGAAAATAAGCCATTTGCACCCAAATCCTCAGCTCTTGCATCTATGAGGCCAACACAACACAGTAACATACTCAGTAACCTATTCAGAGTTGCTCTGACAGAAACTGGACGTCCTCCTCCTCAGTGGCCTGTGCCATCTCCACATAACCCCAGGGTTCCACAGAATACAATATGGAAACTACTTTCTTAAACTCCATTGAAACTTAAAAGACCTTTTTTTTTTTAAATTCATTTTACATCCAATCACAGCCTCCACCCTCTTCTCTACCTGGTCCCACCCTCCTATTCTCTTTCCCCTTCCCCCTCATCCCCTTCTCCTCAGAAAAGGAGAGCCTCCCCCCCATCAATCCACTCCACTCTTCAATCGAATCAGGACTAAGAACATCCTCTTACACTCAGGTGAGACAAGGCAGTAGGGGAAAGTGATCCACAAACAGAAATAGAGTCCAGGTCAGACACAGTCCCTGCTCCATTTGCTAGGAGATCTACATGAAGACCAATCTGCCTATCAGCTACATATATGTAGGAGGCCTAGGTCCAGTCCATACATGTTTTTGTTTTTGTTTTTGTTTTTTTGGTTTTTTTTGGTTCTTTAGTCTCTGTAAGCCCTCAGGGGCCTAAGTTAGTTGACTTTGTTGGTCTTTTTGTGGAGTTCTTGTCCCCTTCGGATCCCTCTATTCTTCCTCCCATTCTTCTACAAAACTCCCTGAGCTCCAACTAATGTTTGGCTGTGGGTCTCAGCATCTGTTTTGATTCGATGCTGGGTAGGGCCTCTCAGAGGATAGTTAAGCTAGGGTCCTGTCTGCAAGCATAGCAAGGTATCATTAATAATGTCAGCAGTTAACTCTCTCCCATGGAGTGGGTCTAAAGTTATGCCAGTCATTGGTTGGCCATTCCCTTAATCACTGCTCCATATTTATCCCTGCACATCTTGTAGGCAGGGTAAATTATGGGTTGAAAGTTTTGTGAGTGGGTTGGTGTCCCCCTCCCTCTACTAGAAGTCCTGCCAGGCTAGCAGGTACCATTTCCATCTCTGTGTCCTCAGCATCTGTTTTGATCTGATGCTATATGGGGCCTCTCAGGGTATAGTTAAGGTTCCTGTCTGCAAGCATAGCTGCTAGGAGTCTCAGCTAGGGTCACCCCCATATCCTCCCAGGAGTATACGCTTTCACAGGTCTCCCACTTGTGCCCCTAGTGGTTTCCTTTATCTCTCCCTGCCCTCCCACCTCTCACCCCTGTCTCATCACACCTTATACCCACCCTCATTCCCCTCCCCAAACCCTCTCCCACTCAGTTCCCTCTCTACATCCACTTCCATCATCTATTCTATTTCCCTTCTGAGTGAGCTTCAAACACCCTCCCTTGGGCTCTCCTTGTTAATTAGCTTCTTTGAATCTGTGAATTGTAGGATGATTGTCCTGTATTTAATGGCTAATATCTACTTATAAATGAATACATACCACGTGTATCTTTCTGGTTCTGGGTTAGCTCACTCAGGATGATCTTCTCTAGTTCCATCCATTTGCCTGCAAATTTCATGATTTCCTTGTTTTTAATAGCTGAATAATATTCCATTGTGTAAATGTACCACAGTTTCTTTATTCTTTGGTTGAGGGACAACTGGGTTGGTTCCAGTTTCTGGCTATTATGAATAAAGCTCCTATGAACATAATTGAGCCATTGTCCTTGTGGTTTGGTGGAACATCTTTTGGATATATGCCCAGGAGCTGGGTCTTAAGGTAGAACTATTCCCAGTTTTCTGAGATGCCACCAGATTGATTTCCAAAGTGGTTGTACAAGTTTGCACTCCCACCAGCAATGGAGGAGTGTTCCCCTTCCTCTGCAACCTCACCAGCATGTGCTGTCACTTGAGTTTTTGATCTTAGTCATTGGGGGGCGGGGGGGGGTGAGATGAATCTCAGAGTTGTTTTGATTTGCATTCCGCTGATGACTAAGGATGTTGAGCATTTCTTTAAGTGCATCTTGGCCAATAGAGTTTCCTCTGTTGTGAATTCTCTGTTTAGCTCTGTACCCCATTTTTATTGGATTATTTGATTTGTTGGTGTTTAATTTCTTGAGTTATTTATATATTTTGGTATTAGCCCTATTTAGATATTAGCCCTCTGTCAGATGTGGGATTAGTGAAGATCTTTTCCCAATCTGTGGGTTGTCATTTTGTTCTAATGACAGTATCCTTTACCTTACAGAAGCTTTTCATGAGGTTTCATGAGGTCCCATTTATTAATTGTTGATCTTAATGCCTGAGCTGTTGGTGTTCTGTTCAGGATGTTGTCTCCTGTGCCAATGAATTCAAGGTTTTTTCCCACATTCTCTTCTATTAGATTTAGTGTATCCAATTTTATGTTGAGGTCTTTGGTCCACCTGGACTTGAGTTTTGTGCGGGACAATAAATACAGATCTATTTTCATTCTTCTACATGTAGACATCCAGTTAGACCAGCACCATTTGTTGAAGATGCTTTCCTTTATCCATTGTATGGTTTTGGCATCTTTGTCAAAAATCAAGTGTCTGTAGGTGTGTGGATTTATTTCTAGGTCTTCTACTCTATTTCATTGAACAACCTGTCTGTTTCGATTACAATACCATACAGTTTTATTGACATTGCTCTTCAGTAGAGCTTTAAGTCAGGGATGGTGATACCTCCAGATGTTCTTTTATTATACAGGATTGTTTTTAGCATTTCTGGGTTTTTTGTTTTTCCATAAGAAGTTGAGAATTGTTCTTTCAAGGTCTGTAAAGAATTATGTTGGTATTTTGATGGGAATTGTATTGAATCTATATATTGCTTTTGGTAAGATGGTCATTTTTACTATGTTAATTTTACTGATCCATGAGCATGGGAGATCTTTCTATCTTCTGATATCTTCTTCAACTTCTTTCTTCAGAGACTTGAAGTTCCTGTCATACAGGTCTTTCACTTGCTTGGTTAGAGTTACATCAAGATATTTTGTATTATTTGTGGCTATTGTAAAGGATGTTGTTTCTTCATTTCTTTCTCAACTCCCTTTATCTTTTGTATAATGGAGGGCTACTGATTTTTTTTTTAGTTAATTTGGTATCTAGCCACTTAATCTAGTCAATTTTGTATCTAAACACTCTAGCTGAAGGAGTTTATCAGCTGTAGGAGTTCTCTGGTAGAATTTTGGGAGTCACTTATGTATGATATCATATCATCTTCATATAGGGATACTTTGACTGCTTCCTTTTCAATTTGAATTCCCTTGATCTCCTTTAGTTTAGTTAGCTAGTACTTCAAGTACTCTATTGAAGAGATATGGAAAGTGGACAGCCTTGGCTTGTCCCTGATTTTAGTGGAATTGCTTTGAGTTTCTCTCCATTTAATTTGATGTTGACTATGGGCTTGCTGTATATTATCTTTTTTTATGTTTAGATAGGGCCTTGTATCCCTGATCTCTCCAAGACATTTCTCATGAAGGGGTGTTGGATTTTGTCAAAGGCTTTTTCAGCATCTAATGAGATGATCATGATTTTTTTTCTTTCAGTTTGTTTATATGGTGGATTACATTGATGGGTTTTCTAATACTGAACCACCCCTATATCCCTGGGATTAAGCCTATTTGATCATGGAGGATGATGTTTTTGATGAGTTTTTGGATTCAGTTTGGAAGTATTTTATTGAGTAGTTTTGCATCAATGTTCATAAGGGAAATTGGTCTGATATTCTCTTTCTTTGTTGAGTCTTTGGGCAGTTTAGGTATCAGGGTGACTATGCCTCACAGAATGAGTTCAGCAATGTTCCTTCTGTTTCTCTTTTGTGGAATAATTTAAGGAGTGTTGGTGTTAACTCTTCTTTGAAGGTCTGGTAGAATTGTGTGCTGAAACCATCTGGTCCTGGGCTTTTTGTTGTTGTTGTTGTTGTTAGGAGACTTTTAATGACTGGTTCTATTTCCTTAAGGGTTATTACAGGACTATTTAAATTGCTTATTTGATCTTGATTTAACTTGTTAAGTGGACTCTATCAAGAAAGCTCATCCATTTCATTTAACTTTTCCAATTTTGTGGAGTACAGGCTTTTGAAGTTAAGACCCACTGATTCTTTGGGTTTCCTCGGTGTCTGTTGTAGTGCCCCCCTTTTCATTTCTGATTTTGTTAATTTGGATATTGTCTCTCTGACTTTTATTTAGTTTAGTGAAGGGTTTGCCTATTTTGTTGATTTTCTCACAAAGAACCAGCTCTTGGTTTTGTTGATTCTTTCTATTGTTCTCTTTGTTTCTAATTTATTAATTTCATCCCTGAGTGTGATGATTTCCTGCCATCAACTCCATTTAAGTGTGTTATTGTTATAACTCCATTTTTGCTATTGTTGTTCTAGAGGTTTCGGGTGTGGTGTTAAGTTGTTAGTATCAGATCCCTCCAATTTCTTTATGAGGGCACTTTGTGCTGTGATCTTTCCTCTTAGCACTGCTTTCATTGTGTCCCATAAGTTTGGGTATGTTGTGCCTTCACGTTTATAGTATTTTATGAAGTCTTTAATTTCTTCCCTAGAGAGTAGAGAGTTGCTCAGTTTCCATGAGTGTTTAGGCTTTGTTGTTTCTGTTGTTGTTGAAGTCCAACTTTAAGCCATGATGATCTGATAAAATACAAGGGGTTATTTCAATTTTCTTGTATCACTTGAGGCTTGTTTTCTGACTGAACATATATATGACCAGTTTTGGAGAAGGTTCCATGAGTTGTTGAGAAGAAGAAATATTCTTTTCTGTTTGGGTGAAAACTTCTGTAGATATCTATTAGATCCATTTGATTCATGACCTCTGTTAGTCTCATTATTTCTCTCTTTAGTTTCTGTCTCTATGACCTGTCCATTGGTGATAATGGGGTGTTGAAGTCTCCCACTATTAATGTGTGGGGGTTGATGTGTGATTTAAGCTTTAATAATGTTTCTTTTACAAATGTGGGTGTCCTTGTATTTGGTGCAGCAATGTTCAGAATCGAAGTGTCATCGTGGTGGAATTTTCCTTTGATGAATATGAAATGTCCTTTCCCATCTCTTTTGATTAATGTAGGTTGAAAGTCTATTTTATTAGATACTAGAATGGCTACTCCAGCTTCCTTCTTTGGTCCATTTGCTTAGAAAACCATTTTCCAGACCTTTACTCTGAGGTAATGTCTATCTTTGTTGTTGAGGTGTGTATCTTGTGTGCAGCAGGATATTAGGTCCTGTTTTCACATCCATTCTGTTAGCCTATGTCTTTTTATTAGGGCATTGAGTCCATTGATGTTGAGAGATATAAATTACCAATGTTTGTTAGTCCCTGTTGTTGTGACAGTGGTGGTAGTGTGTTTGTGTGTGTTTCTCTTCTTTTGGTTTTGGTGCAGAGTAGTTATTTATTTCCTGTGTTTTCTTGGGTGTAGTTAACCTTCTTGGGTTGGAGTTTTCCTTCTTGTATCTTCTGTAGGGCTGGATTTGTGCCAAGATATTGTTTAAATTTGTTTTGTCATGGAATATCTTGTTTTCTCCATCTATGGTGATTAAAAGTTTTGCTGGGTACAGTATTCTGGATCTGCATCTGTGATCTCTTAGAGGCTACATGACCTCTGCCCAGGCCCTTCTGCCACTTCAAGTCTCTCTTGAGAAGGTTGGTGTAATTCTAATAGATCTGCCTTTATATGTTACTTGGAGCTTATCCCTTGTGGCTTTTAATATTCTTTCTTTGTTATGTATGTTTAGTGTTTTGATTATTATGTGGCAGGGGGGGTTTTCTTTTTTGGTCCAGTCTTTTTTGTGTTCTATAAGCTTCTTGTACATTTATAGGCATCTCTTTCTTTAGGTTAGGGAAGCTTTCCTCTATGATTTTGTTGAAGATATTTTCTGGACGTTTGAGCTGGGAATCTTTTGTCTATTCCCATTACTTTAGGTTTGGTCTTTTCATAGTGTCCCAAATTTCATGGATGTTTTGTGCTAGATTCTTTTTAGATTTAGCATTTTCTTTGACTGATGTATCAATTTCTTCTAACATATCCTCTACACCTGAGATTTGCTCTTCCATCTTGTATTCTGTTGGTAATGTTTGTGTCTGTACTTCCTTTCCTAGGTTTTCCATCTCCAGGATTGCCTCTGTTTGCATTTTTTTATTACTTCAATGTCCATTTTTAGATCTTGAACTGTTTTGTTCATTTTCTTCTCCCATTTGATTGTAGTTTCCTGTATTTTTTAATTTCTTTAAGGGATTTATTAATTTCCTTAACATGTTTGATTGTATTTTCATGTGTTTCTTTGAGGGATTTATTTTCCTCTTTTAAGGCCTCTATCATTTGCATGACATCAGATTTAAGGTCATTTTCTTGCACTTTGGGTGTGATCTGACATCCAGGGCTTGTTGTAGTAGGATGGCTGGATTCTGATGCTGCTATATGGCCCTGGGTTTTGTTGCTTGTGTTCTTACAGATCTCTTGCCATTTGGTTGTCCCAGGTTTTGGCTGGTTGTTCCTGTTGCCCACTGGATCTCTCAGTAGGATAGGTAGAGCCCTGAGCCAGAGGCTGAATGATCCTGGGGACCAGAAACCCTCCTCAGGTTGGAGGTTGGATCTCAGGGAATAGCTTGCAACTCATTTCTGCTGGCTGTGTCCCCGTTGGACCCAAAAGCAGGTGATTGGGGTGGCAGGTGTCTAACCTAGATGATCTTGTGGTCCAGCTGGTCTCTTCAGGAAGCCAGGTAGGTCTGTGTAGAGGCTGGAACTAGGAAGGCAGGTAGAGTCAGAGGGTCAGAGACTGGTTGAACCTGGGGCCTTGGGGCCCTTGTCGGAGTGGTGGATAGTTCCAGCATTCACTGGGACCAGAGGCTGGAATATGTGTCTCTGGAGTCCCTGCAGATCACCTCAGGAAGTCAGGTAGGACCATGATGGAGGTTGGAATTGTATGTTGCTTTGGCCCAGGAGCTCTCCTCAGAACTGTGGGTAGAGCCGGAGGGCTAGAGGCTGGTTGATTGTGGAGCCCAGGAGTCCTCCTCAGTATGATGGATAGTCCCTGCATTCACTGGGGACCAGAGGCTGGATCTGTGTACCTCTGGAGTCCTGGCAGCTCTCCTCATGAAGTCAAATAGAGCCATGGATTGGAGGCTGGATCTGTGTGTCATGTGGGCAGAGGAGCCTCCTCCAGATGGTAGGTAGTGCCAGGAGGGCCAGAGGCTGGTTGAACCCAAAGCCCAGGGACCCTCTTTGGGGAAGTGGTTAGTCCAAGCATTCACTGGGGCAACACAGACCTAGTCTGCATTTCACAGTCAGAAACACAGCCTCAGAATCACTCTGCAGTGACTGAACTCAACCTGCCACTACTCAAATACCATGTGCTCTGGGTGTCGCCATCTTGGAATCTGCCTGTATGTTTCTTGCTCTGTGAAACTGTACAGTGATGGTTTCTGATTCATATCTATGTTGACTTCTCCATTCTTGATAAGCTAAATCACTGTGCATGGCATCCTGCTGCCATGTTCATCAGAAGAGCAAAGTGACTTAAGCCCAGTTGAAGAGAAATTCTTTCTCCACATATGATGCAGGCTCTGGAATGGAGTGGGGTGATATTTGTGCCTCATCTTAGAATCCTTTGGTGAGGAGATAGTTTCCTCCCTGATGTTCTATAGAGGGTGTCTGGTTAGACAGAAACAAACCCCAGGAGGGCTAGTCTACAGAGATCACCAGCTCAGAAATCAGAGAGAGACCTTCCTACAGTTTCTGCACATACATCTCAGGTTAAAAGATCTTAAGGCAAGTAAAACACATCATAACCCATCCAGCAATATTGGAGGGGTGGGGAGAGGGGGAAGGACTCATGTTGATATGTTATAAATTATAGAAAAATAGAAAAAAGTATGCTTAATAGAATCAATTGATTAAAATAAGCATCTCCTGACATGACAGTCTGATTTATCACCAAGTAGATAGTCACACCCCAGACAGCACTGGAGGTCTGGTCATTGAAATGTACTAAGTCTTTTGGCCAAGCTAAGGAGATATCTCAACACCGGGGCAACACTTGCTTAGAATGCACAAGGCCCTGGGTTCGATCCACAGCACTGCTAAAAAAAGTTAGCCATTATAATGCAGTGTTTTCTCTGAACGTAGAATAAGCTGGAGGGTGCTCCAGTGTCTAAGCTTTTAACTGTTCATGTTCCTTACTGGTATATGCCTAATACTTATGAAATGACCTACTGTCAACTGCAGTCGGCCTGCTTATTCTGCTACCGCTATTAGTAACTCTTTTCTTAATGGGCTAATTGACAGTGGCTGGGTAGCTAGGAAGTGTGATTTTTTTTTCAAAATTATAGTTATAATTAAGTCAAGGATGAGAATTCTTTGGAATCTGCCTTAAAGTATGAGTCACTCCGAACATATTCAGTCTCACAAGGCTGCTGCACCCAGGCTCCTTTCCTAAAGGAAGCCTCTAGTTGCAGATGACTGGAGGGTATGGTTTCCAATGGGAGATTGACAGCTGCCATATTAGCCAGGATTCCTTTGGTTGCAAACTGGAAATCAGTTTAGTTTAACCAGCACAAACTGGTTAAACTAAAGGGTACTGTATTGCCAAGCATTAGCTCAAGGCCAAAGCTTTAGTCTGTCTACGTCAAGGGGACCATACTGACTTGGTTTGGCTTTCTCTTCACTCTTTCCCAACCTCATTTGAAGGCAGTTGAAAAACTTCATGATGGCAAAAACCCAGCTGTCAGAAAACCCCAGGTTTGTGTCCCTCAAATCCAAAAGAGTAATTCTTTCCTAGCTGTCCTAGCCAAAGCCCCAAGACTCAGCTTCTTATTTTTATTTATATGTTTGTGTGTGTATGTGTCTTTGTGCACATGTGTGTGTGTACACTGTGTGCCCTGGGTACCATCCTTCAGTATCCACCCACCGTTTGTTGAAACAAGGTTTTTCATTGCCCTGGATCTTCTCAAGTAGGCTAGGCTGGCTAGTCAGTGAACTCCAGGATCCTCCAGCTTATTTCTGCTTGTCGCTGGAGGAATCTATCTACAGAGGGAACAGAAAACAGCCACATACAGAGGATGCTGGCATGCTTCGTTTTCTCCCGCAAGTGGCAACTTTTATCAGCTGGAGTGGAATTAATTAAAGACAGGTAACTTTCATGGGATTCTGAAGAATAACTAAGACATTAAGATTCACCTTCATCCAACAGCAGAATAACTTTTGCCTCACCAGTGTGATATTCAAGTGTGCACCACCACAACTTGCCTTTTGCCTCACCAGTGTGATATTACAAGTGTGCACCACCACAACTTGCCTTTTGCCTCACCAGTGTGATATTACAAGTGTGCACCACCACAACTTGCCTTATTATTGTTTTTCTGAAACTTGAACACAAGTCCTTATATTTGCAAAACAAAGACTTTACTGAGTGAGCCACTTCCCCAGCCCACTTTGTTTTTCTTAATAACACTAATAACTCTGAAGTTAGCTTGCCAGTTGTCTCTCCCATCAGGATACAAACAGTGGGAGTACCAGGGCCATGGACGCTCAGCTTCCAGGTACTTAACACATACTAGCCACTTGGTGAAAAATAAACAAATAAATAAAACATTTTAAAATTTAAAAATTGGTGACTGGTTGGCTGGCTAGCTTAATAGCCCCAAGGTGCCTCCAAGCTTATGGTCTTTGCCAAGGAGAGAATCCACATGGTAATTGTAGAAAAGAAGTCAATCAACAATCATAGCATTAAAAGTGGCCCATTCTCTAGAGGCTTCGTTTACTAACATACTATAGGAGTCCATGCCTGAAATCAAAACGATGAAAAAGGAACAGGAGGCTGCTGAGTCAACAAACCCAGGGGAGGCAAGTTTGTTCCGCAGTGTTAGCTGTCCTCGAGGGTCAACGGAGAACCTTGGCCTTGCTATCAGCAGAATTTTAGATGAGGTTGCACTGCTCCAATTGATTGTAGTTGCCTAATTTGATATGAAAGAACACATAATTCAGCCAAATAGTTATGGCAACTGGGGCACCACAGGAGGGTGGGGTATCTTGTTCCTCCCCTTCCTGTGATGGCAAAGGACTGAGTACCATCAGTTCTGAGATTCTGAGGCCAATCCAAACCCTCTACCAATTGCCTGTAGGTTTGGATCGGTGGAGAATTCCATCTGTCAGGACATTTGCTGCATCATAACAGTTGTTGGATTTCTTCAGGCAACAGATGAAGAACTCTGTCTACCGAAGCCGGCAGTCTCTGAATAGCCCGAGTCCGGGAGAAACCGAGATGGACCTTCTGGTCACAAGGGAGCGACCCCGGCGTGGAATCCGGAACAGCGGGTATGACGTAAGTGTCTGGTGGACTGGAATGGTCAAAGGCTTTCCCCTGGAAAGCCAGGGGACACAGCATTCCCATAGTGTTCCAGTTTATCATATGTTTGGGGTAGTTTCAAGATGCCCTGCAGTGTGTTCTCTGTTGGGGGGAGGGTGTAAGTGGTAGACGGGATGGGTTTTGTTTGTTTGTTTTCCTCTTTTGCAAACTAAGTTACTTGGAACATGTGAGAGTGGTTGTGCTTTCTAAACTGTGCTATTCTGCAAACACTGTATTATTGACCTGAAATTCAAGAGAGATTGTAAACGGTCTTAATTCCTTCCCCCTTCCTGGTAGAAACATGGTTAGAACTTAGCAGCACATTGGAGTTCATGGAACACTGACTGTTTTTAATCTGTAACAGTTGTGAAAATTTGGATTTGTTCCTGATTTCATAACTCCTTAGTGAGCTATAGAAACAACGAGATGTCCAACAGTGAGAGCTGATCCATGTGACCGAGCACAGGCCTGGGCTTAGTGATGAGTCCAGACTGCAAACACTCCTCTCCGTTCTGTCCCTTCAGATTTCTCCAGATGAGGAGGAGCTATCCTGGGCCCGAACTGAGCTCACATGCACGTTTCCATGCTGGGGCCAGAAATACACACTGCTCCTCTCCCTGCCTCACAATTTCAAAGAATCTTGATGTTATTGGAGGTTTATGAAAAAATATTTCTTTCCCAATCCCCTAAATATTTCTTTAATTACAAGTTATTTTTTATAACAAGAGTAATAATTTAAATACTGGAGGAACTTATAATTTGAGAACTGGTGACTTGAATAGGACAAGTCTTGTTTTTTTTTTTTTTAATTATATCATGCTGATTTGAAGGCAAGAAGAGTTTTCCCTTTTGAGATTTATCATTGTTTGGCATAAGCATTTAAAATGGGCTTCTTAAATGGTCCAATTTAAAACAGGTAATTTGAATCTCTGATGATCTTCCCTGATGGAAATCTAATGTGTTGATAGTGATGTTCATCTCTTTTCTCAAGCGCTAAGCCCTAAGCCCAAGCTCTTGCACTCATTCACCAAGCACTCCGTTGTGGCTGGGCTATGTCCCCGGCCCACTCATCCTCTTTCTTCAGTGATACTAATCATCTGTTCCTTTTTCATAAAACAGCTTGAGATTATCATTTTATAAAACTCTAGACACTCTGGCCACATATTTTTATGTTACATCTTTGCTTTTCTGTTAAATGCTCCGAAAGACTTGTCCTTGTTATAAGAAATACTTCTGGGCTAGGGGGATGGTTGGTGAGTAAGCATCTGTTGTGTAAACAAGAGAACCTGAGTCTGGATCCCTCAAACACCTGTGACCTCAGCTCTGGGGGGGTCTTTGGCCGGCAAGCCTAACCGAAAAGATATGCCTCAAGTTCAATGAGAGACCCTGCCTCAAAAACTAAGGTGAAGTAACTGGAGAAATGGCTCTTTAGTTAAAGTACTTGCCAAATAACTAGGAAGATGGGATTCAAAGATCTCAGAAGCCATGTACATGCTAGGAAGGCATGACAGCTTGTCTGTGATTCAGAAGGCAGAAACAAAGCAGGCAAGACCTGCCATGTCAGTGAGCTCTTGGGTTTAACTGAGAGACCCTGCCTCAATGAATAAGGTAGAAGAGTAACAGAAAAATTCCCCACATCAACCTCGGGTCTCCAGGTGTGCAAACACATGTGCATCCCCATACACATTGGAACATATATACATACACACACCTACACACAACACACACACAAATTACCCATCCACATATACACACAAATGAATAAACAAACAAATGAATGAATAAATGAATGAATGAATGAAATGAGAGTCCTGGCTTTACAAAAATCAGCCTAAGTTTTAAGTTTTCAATCTTCCGCTATTGTCAAGAGGCCAAGAACATCAATCCTAGAAACTTTCCTAATTTGGGGGACATTTTCTTCCACTTAACCCACTGAGACGTGATAGGTACTTCAGTCAAGATAGGCATTAATACCTTTCTTGTAAGAGCCTTTGCAGAGACACTTTTGTAGTTATGAGGAAATAGGCCAGAGGTTTCCCAATAGCCTTAAATGAACACAGCATATTTTCAGCCATGTAACATAATTTTCAGTACCTACCTATTACCTTTAGAAGTTCAGGTGAGTAAAATACCTAGAATAATAGATTGCTCATACTTCACAGATGTGTGAGAGCATGTATGCACAGTGACAATTTTGGAATCTTGGTTTCTTTAAAAAATATTATAAGAATGTTTTTCTATACATATATTTATATATCCTTATATTATATTTAATATATTTATATCTATTTGTAAATGTATATTTTCATTTTTATAAATAGAATTATAAGAATATGCTTTTATTTTAATCCCAGGTATGAGATATGGGGCTGCTTCAAATTGTCCACAGCAGCTGACTATGATTTGCCTTGTACTCTAGCAGGGGCATGATTTTGCCAGCTGCAGATAGTTTCTGCAATTGTGTGATGTTTGGAATTCTGGGGACTTTTCAGAGGGTATATAAATGCTATGGCCCCAAAAGGCGTGGTGAGTTGTTAGCTGTTGGTGATGGTTATGGTTTGTTAAGTAGTTGTGTGCAAATAAGAATCAACAAGAAGAAATTAGATACTTTGACCATGAAGATCAAATTTTCCCCAAGGATTTTTTTTTAAATACTTTATTTTTTTTTCTTCAAGTTACATCTCAGTCACAAACCCCTCCCTATTCCCCCTTCCTATCCCACCCTTCCACCCTCTTCCCCCCAGAAGTTTCCCCTTTCAGTCAAACAGATGGTTCCTTCTCTTATAACAGTAAGTATTATACAAAACAACAGATATAAATATGCCACATTTATGAGAGTTAAATGGCCCAGTATACCTTCCCAATGTCCAGTTTATACATATTTGGCCCCTGACTTTAACATTCTACTATCTAACCATCTCCATGAGTTTAAAGGTCTATATCTGACTCAACATTCATACTAACTTGCAACACACTTTTAAGAGTATCTTCTTAGATCTATAACACCCTCTTGATTCCTAAACAACTCAAAATTTAACTATGAGACTCTAGCTGTCTATTCTTCAACCACCTCAGAGACCTGAGAGGGATAAATATATCTGCTTATATAGGAAGTGCAGGACCTGCAGCTTCCAAAACTAAGAAAGGACATACCAATGACTGCCTGGACAGTTCCCATTTTCTCTCCATACATTCCTGCATCAGTCTTCAGCCTTTGGGTCCTGTTTCTCTGACAGACATTTGTTGTAGAGCAGGGATTATGAAGGACTTACCTACCCTGTCTTGGCAGAGTTAATGCCCCTAATTAGCAGGAAGTAGTCTAATGATAACATTAGACTTTTCCTTTCCAACCTTTCCAACCCCTGACTTTATTCAGGGATCTCTTTCCTTTCCTCTGTATCCTTTTTTCCCTCTCTTATCTAGTGTTAGGGGTTTGAAATGATGGAAGAAAAAGAAAAGAGTAGAGAATGGTGGAAGAAAGAAGAGCCCACAAAGTAGCCAAAGACCAGCTCTGTGTGTGTGTGTGTGTGTGTGTGTGTGTGTGTGTGTGTTTACTTTTCTTTGAGAAATATGTGTTCTCTCAAAAACCACTGTAAGTTTCTTTAGGAAAAATGTTCACATAGGAAATAATTGTAAGAATTTACACTGTGGACTAAGGACTTTCTTGTCTCTTCTTGAGCGTTTTTGTTATTCTTGGAAAGCAGTTAAACCTTTCTTGTCTGCACAGTACAGACTAAGTGCTATTCTGCTCTCTTTATGTGTGCTATCTAGTTGAATGCCCATGGTCTCCACTCATACCCCTTTCACAGAAGAGGAAACTTGGGTTTAGACTAGTTCCCGTTTGTCTGCCTTCTAAGGCTCCTGCTCTTACCCACCATGCACCCCTCCTTGCTACGTAGCTATCTTACATAAGGCATGTCCTGCATTTCTGAACTTCTGTGGGAGACCAGATGTCATTTCTCAGAAGAATCCTTATGCAGAAAGTTCACATATAAATAAAAAGATCAGTAAATAAAGAAGAGAATGAGTGAATTATAGTTTTTTTAAAAATGCATTCATTTTCCAAAAATGTCAATGCACTCCTGGCAAAAGAATCCATTAGCCCATTGGTGAACCTGTCACTTGGTTGGAAATGTGCCATTCTACCTCCTGGGCCTAGAGATCTCAAACTAGGCCAAAATATTCAGTTCTTTTTGCCAGGTCAAGAAATCTCGATGCTATGGAAACAGAAAACCAGGGGGATTAACTTAATTTGGAATTTACTAAACGTTGACTACTTTAGAAACCCAAAGGAAAATCCCGAATATAAAAGTAAGTGCATAAATACTCAAATAAAGCAGTTAAACTGTGCTACACACACAAATCTTATCCATAGGATGGAAGGCAGCCCAGGTTGTTTCAAAATCCCCATAGCCTCCTTCCAGCCCACCTCAATATCCTAGGGGCTCCATCTCTTGGTTTGGACCCAGGACCCCTTTCAGCCCTTCTTTCTAGGACAGCTCATTTGTGACTCCCACTGACCCACAGAACCACTCTGTACTAGGGACCAAAAGCGGCCACACTAGACTGGGATGCAGATCCTGGCATCACACAACCCACATCAGAGAAGTTTCTTCTTGCAGTAAATGATAATACAGAGACCCACAACTGAACAATGTGCAGAGAGGGAGAGACTTTGAAGCACTCGGCCCTAAATCGAATGTCTTTATCAACTAAACTCCCTCCTCTCAAGGCTTAGGGATCTATCCAGAGGAGGGGGTGGAAAGAGTCTAAGAGCCAGAATTTGTAGATGATTCCTAGGAAACAGTGTCTTCCACACACAACATGACTGATCTACATATGAACTCTCAGAGGCAACAACAGCATGCCTAAGACCTACACAGGCTCAAGCCGATGACATCTCAGTCTTGGGAAGGAAGTAGACACAGTCCCACCCTAACCAAGAGGCAATTTGCAACTGATACCTGCCGGGAAAGAGAAAGTCAGTTTTCTCCAAAGAGTGTCACTGGTTATATCAATCATACTCCAGGCAGGCCTCATGCCCAGGAGTAAGTTGCCCAACACAAAATGGATGCCATGGCTTTTATGTGTGCATTTTAAAATTTTTCGTAATTTTTGTCGTATTGACTTTTGTTTGTTTGTTTTGATCTTTCTTCTTGGTTGGGGTATTTGTTTTTTGAGAGAGAGAGAGAGAGAGAGAGAGAGAGAATGAAGTTAGATGGATAGGGAGGCAGGGAAGATCTGGGAGGAGTTGCAGGGGAAGAATATGAACAACATATATATTAATATTAAAGGGAAAAATCCCATCTAGCTAGAGCTGTTGGATCTGCAAAGGAGAGACCACTGCAAGAGTTTGGGACTGCCATGTTTTACAGCAATAATTCTGAACTTCCTGTTCCATCCATCAGCTAGGATGCTGAGTGGCTGTGCCCTAATTAGTAACCATTTTCTAAGAGTATGCACTCATGATAAAAGGATGAATTATGTTTTAAAATATTCCAGAAACTGACCACTCTTAACAGGCAGAATAGATCATTAAACCATTTTTGACTTTGAACTTAATTCCTCCTAATGCATACATAAGGTAGAAAACAGGATATCAGACTAATGTAGAAAGGAAAAAAAACCTCTAAAATTAAAAAAATATATCTTTATGTCTTTTGTGTGGGTATGCACAGTAGCTGTGAATGGTGCATGTGTGTGTGCATGTGTGTGTGTGCATGTGTGTGTGCATGTGTGTGTAGGTCCTTGCACCCATGTGTACCTGTGTGGAGGCCAGAGTAGGTCTTCAGGTATCTTCTAATACCTCTCTCTACTCTATACCCATTCTGCCCAAAAGACAGAGTCTTTTCCTTGGAGCACACTGTTTTCCTATTAGACTGGCTAGCCAGCAAACCTCAGCCATCCCCAAGTCTTCACACCCCCTACCCCTTGCCCTGGTTACAGGTGCATATTGTCATGTGTAGCTCATTTTAAAAAATGATTTGTTTTTATTGTTTATTCATTTTGTGTGTGCATATATGGGTACTAGAAACTGAACTCTGGTCCTCTGCAAGAGCAGCAAACCCTCTTACCTGCATACCATCTCTCTAGTCTTCTAAGCATAACTTTTACCTAAAATGTTGGGGGGGGGGTTGCACTTGAGAGATGGCCCAGCAGTCGCTGTTGTATTGCGTGTGCGTTGCTTTTGAAGAGGATGGGGGCTGGTTCCCAACACAAAGGGCGACTCATGACCACCTGTGTCTCCAGCTGCACAGCCTCTGACACCAGCTTCTGATCTCCTAAGACACCTGCAATCCGTGACGTATCACACACAGACACACAATGACATGCAATTTTTAAAACATAATTTTCAAAAATCTTTTTAAAAGATGATCTTAAGATAAAATGAAATGTTATTTTCTGAATGAAAACCACGTAGAAAATAACAAATCCATGAGTAAAAGAAATGCCCTACCATGATTTGGGGGGAGAATAAGAACTGAAATGACTTCTTCCCACACAGCCACGTCACTTACCCCAGTGCATGCAGGTAGAGTGGCCTTTGCTTCTAGAGGACTGGAAACATTCAAATCATCTTTGGAATTTAAAAGCGTCCTACTCAGCTGGTTATGTTGTCTCTTTGTGGAGATGTTTGTTTCTTGGCTTTGCAGTGCTGTGTAAGTAACCTGAGACTTCCCGCATGCTAGCTGGACAATCATTACACCACTGAGCCCTGAAGTCTCTCTTTTTTGATCATATTAAATCCCCCCAGCCTTTCCCCTAACTCCTCCGAGATCTGCCCTCTATCCCCTAACCCCACCTAACTTCTTGTTCCAGTCCGGTTTGTGACACCCATATAGCCATGGGTGTGGGACTATCCACTGAAACATGATTGAACTACCAGGGGCTAAACCCTTGAGAAAACTGACTTTCCTTACCCCAGAAGCCACCTGATGTTTTTCTGGGAGTTGAAAAAATTATATATGACAGAATTGGAAACAGCTCTAAGCCTTGACAGTGAGTGAGCCTCTGAAATGATTGTTAGAACTACCGCTTTGAAGATAAATATTAACCTTTCAAAAATAATGCCATTGTTACCTGGATTGGGGTCTGGATTTGGTTTGTTTTCTCTTCCGGTTAAGAAATTAAAAGGCAGGAAAAAGGCCCAAGCATAACAGGTAGCAGCAGGGAAGATCTCCGACACAGCAGCAGAATCAACAGATGAAAATCTGTTTCTGCTTCAGCTAATGGTGAAAAGGGGACCGTATGGAGGCAGGCACACAGAGAAGTCCCTGCAATGCAGAAGGGAGACTCAGGAAGCCAACGTCCAGTCCCTCCTTGAGCGCTGGGGATTTAAAGGGTCCTTGGTGGATGAAATAGAGGTGCTTTTCTCTTAATTTGGCCAGTTTAAACAAGGACAAGGAAGCTGGTAGGCCTACAATTTTGGGTAACCCTGTCCTGGTCTGGCCTTGAATTTGTTAACACCATCTGCTGGCAGGTGTGCCCTGTTGATGGGAGAGAAAAGCCTACCAGGCCATTGTCTCAAGCTGCCAGGCCATTGTCTCAGATAAGGAAGGTAAAGAAGAAGCTGGAATGAAAGCTAACTTTCCATCTTTCTTATCTTTCTGAGGCCCCTTCCCCTGTCTCTCTGTCTATTGGGGATTTGTCTAATTCCCAGTTCCTCACTATAAGATACTTCCTTTAAAATTCTCTCAAATTCTTTGCCTGAAGTTCCATATGCTAGATCTACAGGTGGCCTCTGGTGCATGACAGCTTTACTTGTGACTTTTTTGCTTCATGATGCTGATAAAGCAGCATGTATTCAGAAGAATTCGTATTTCAGATTTTGAATGTTGATCTTTCCCTGGGCGAGTGATATGTAATCCAATGTTCCCCACAATGCTGGGCAACAGGAGTGAACCACAACTGTTAGACAGCAGGTGATCTCAGTAGTGAACAAGGCATACTCTATAATGTTCCCTGTTGCCAGCCTTCTGGGTTATTTTACATTTTATGGTTTTTTAATGTTTATTTATTACTTCAATTTACATCTCCATCACAGTCCCCTCTGCCCACCCCTCCCGGGCCCACTCTCCCACCTTCCCACCCTCTTCCCCTTCTCCCACCTATCCTGCTCCTCCTGTGTAGGGTGCCCTACATATCAGCCCCCTTCAGTTCAACAGCCTTATGAGGGCTAAGAGCTTCCTCTTGCACTGGAGGCCTACATGGCAGCTCCACTAGGGCAAAATGTCCCACTAACAAGTAACAAAGTCTATGTTCCTGTTCCTTTCAGACTGTTGGTTGTAGGATAGTTATCACGGCTAAAATCCAGTTATAAGTGAATAGATGCCATGTGTATCCTTCTGAGTCTGGGTTAGCTCACTCAGGATGAGCTTTTCTTGTTCCATCCATTTGGTTGCAAATTGCATAATTTTCTTGTTTCTGGTGGCTGAGTAGTATTCCATTGTGTAAATGTACCACAGTTTTTTTAATCCATTGCTCGGTTGAGGGACATCTGGGTTGTTTCCAGTTTCTAGCTATTACAAATAAGGCTGCTGTGAACATAGATGAGGAGATGTCCTTGTGGTTTGGTGAGGAATCATTTGGATGTATACCCAGAAGTGGTATGGCTGGGTCTTGAGGTAGAGCTATTCCATGTTTTCTAAGATATTGCCAGACTGATTTCCACAGAGGATATTTTATTTTTTTATGCTCAGTGTGTTTACCATGAGTACATATCCATGAGACATCCAAGTTCTTTAAGTAGTCTTCATGTCGTATAGTTTTACCCATCTGTAGACTAGTATAAATGTTCTGGGCATGTTTAAGGAAGACTGGGCTATGCTACAATGTTTGAGAGGCCAGAATTATTAAATGCTTTTTAAAATTGGTACATTATCAACTTATAACAGACTTACTGAGACATAACCACATCATAAGCCAAGGGCCATCTGTATGTGGTGAGATTCCTGGCAGACCAAAATGTTCCCAGCTTAAGAGGTGAGCAGTAGATTTGAAAATCTTCATAAGTGTGACTAATCTCTGGGCACATCTCAGAAGAGGCAATGTCACTGTTACCAGACCTCATTCCAGAGGCATGTTTCAGGGAAATGTTTTGACCTATCATCAAAGGGGGGTGGGGTGGGGGAAGAAGGAGGCGAAATCAGTTCCCACTGAAGTAACAAAATACCAGACAAAAGCAACGTGAGGAAGAAAGGGTTTATTTTGACTCATGATTTGAAGGGACATCATCTCTCATGGAAGAGAGGACATGGTGACAGAGAGGCAGCTGATTACATCACATCCACAGCCAGGAAGCAGAAAAAGAGGATGGCTGATGCTTAGCTTACCAGCTCCTGTTTATCCAGTCAAGAACCCCAGCCCACAGAACAGTGCTGCCTGTGTCCAAGATAAGTCTTCCCTGATTAGTTAAACCTTTCATAAAACCCTCACAGACACACCAAGATGTTTATTTCCATGGTTTTTCTAAGTCAGACAAGTTGACAATTCCACGGTTTGCTTACTTGACACTCAAACATGTCACCCTTTGGCCCCTATGAGCTCATGTTTCTTTCATAATGCAAAATGCATTTAGGCCAACTTAAATATTCCCATGGTCTTTAACAGTCTCAACCATATTCAAAAGTCCAAAGTCTCTTCTGAGACTCAAGGTGACCTTGCAACTGTGAGCACCTATAAAAAAAATAATAAGTGGGGGCTGGAGAGATGGCTCAGCGGTTAAGAACACTGACTGCTCTTCCCAATAAGTGGCCTCTAGTTCTGATACACAGAATAAAAATTCTCATCCCCAAAAGGAGTAATGGAGGCATAATAAGGACAGATCGGACCAAGGCAAAACTGAAGCCCAGCAGGGAAAACACGAAATCCTGCAGCTCCATATCGCACATCTGATCTCCAAAGAACTTCAGCATCCCTGTCCTTGTGCTTCTGCCACCTGCAACACACGTATCCCTCTAGGGCTGACTCAACTCTGCCGGCAGCTTGCCTTGCCAGATGTCCCAGCTTGCCTGTGCCGGCACCTTGTGGTATCATCTCCAACATCTTGAGTTTGCTCCTGCACTTTACATCATTGCAGCAGCCTCAGTACCTCATGGAGGGACACTGACTCTGCCACACATTGCCTGCCACACACACAGTAGCCCTCTGGAACTTTGATACAAGTTGCTGTGACACCCCTTACTCTTGCATCTCTCATGCCTGCAAACCCAGTTCCATGTAGATGATGTTGATGGTTTTGCTGAGAGGTCAAGATGTAGCATGGCCCTTTGGACGACAGTTGTAGTGGTGAATGTTTGCTTTGGTGACTGAATCTGAGGAAACCGTTTCTGACGTTCAGTCTGGGGGGCTGTGTTTCTCTCTGGCATCCCAGTGGGCACAGAACCATGGTAGAAAGCTCACTACCAGTCGTAGGGTCATTTTTCCCTGGTCCGCCCAGATGCCAACAGGTGGAAATGTGAGAGAGAAACCCATGCAGCTACGGATCCCCTACTTTCCTGGAGGTGTCTTTCCAGTCACTGCTGGAACACTTGGGCACTAGGGAAAAATCGAGGTGGAGTAATGCCAGCTGCAGTAAGTTCCAGATGCCATCGCTGCTCAAGGGTCATCCAGATCAGCCCTAGTGCACCCAATCTGAAAGGACACAGCAGGGTGGGAACTGGTGTGAGGTTGGCTTGAACCTCTGGCTCAGCAGGGGAGTGTGGGCAGTAAGAGAAAGCTTTCTCCGTTGGTTAAAGTATTACCATCAAGAAAGCTCAGACTCAGATGGTTTCTGTGAGTCAGCTTAGGTAACTCCAACTCTTAACTCTTTATTCGGGGATGAACGAGGGTTTATGAACCACGGGAAGTGGGATGGGATTTTGGGGTGAATACTTTCTATTGGCTGAGACTGAGATGCTGGCAATGCCCTATTTACATGGGGAAGGATCCCAGGTATGTAACCAGTTGCCCATGGACTCCTAGTGTGAGGTTGCTTGGGTTACATGCTCCAAGGCAGGTCATAGAAAAGGGAGGGAGTTCCTCCACACCTGCTGATCTCAACATGAGACGTGACACCTCAATTTTGAGATTTCCAGGGTTTTTAAACATGCTGCCATCCCCACCAATTCCATGCCAGGTCCTCTGGTGGCACAATCCAGGTGCCTCACAACTCCAGGTACCTCACCTGGTACCTGGATTTTTTTTTTTAAAGGCAGTGATAAAATCAATTTTAGAATCATAATTTTTTTCCCACAACTTTCCTAGGCGATTGTCTTCACTAAATTTCTTCTGCAGCATTCTTAGTTGAGTTTTGAATGAATTAGCATTTTCAGTAGTTAGAACCTTTTGTTGCTGGGAGCCTTGCCTTCAGGACACCTTTCTTATTGCCTCAGCTCAGAGCACTAAGTTCTTTTTTAATGGGGCTAATCCCTTCAACAAACTTCCATCACCTCCCTGTCTGTATCTTCAGATTCACACTTTTCATATAGTTTACCCCATTTGTTATTGTCTCTCACTGTAGGACCGCATCAAAGCTGTGAACAGTAACCATGACACAGCCTGGGGAGCATCCTGCCTCGAGATTCCCCCACCCAACACTTCAGTCCATGACTGTCTGAAGTCAATCTCACTCAAGTTCTCAGAACATGAGAAGAATTCAGCCAGATTCTTTGCCAGAATGGCTATGAGTGGCCTCTAGCCCAGTTCCCAGGGGAGTTCTTGTTCTTTGAAACTACAAGAGCTATGAACTCCACTTCATGTTTCTCTGGGCCTTTGATCTCCCATATTCTCACTAGATTGACCCATTAAGTTCTACTTACAGATTCTAGGGCTTTTCTAGTCTAAAGTTCCAAACTCTTCCACCTTCCACATCCAAACCAGTTCCAGAGTCAGGTTTATCATAACAGTGGATCCACTTTAGTTCCAAATTTTCTGTATTAGTTACTTTACTCATTGCTCTAACAAAGGCAACTTAAGGAAGAAGATATTTATTTTGGCTTAGACATTGAGGATATAGTTCATGATAGCAATGAGGGTGTGGTGGCAGGAAAGCATAGCAGCTGGGCACATTGTGAGAGAGCTGAGAGAGATGAATGTTCAACTCACTTTCTCCTTTTTTATGTCTTCTAAGTCCCTAACCCAGGGGACAGTGCCACCTATATTCGGGGTAGGTCTTCCCTGCTCAGTTAGACCTTTCTGGAGACACTGGCACAAACAAACTCAGAGTCATGTTTCCATGATGATTCTAAATCCAGTGAACCTGACAATGAAAATTAACTATCATATAGATGGGGGAATGACCCATGGCTCAGAGCTTAGTCCCCCGCAGCTGATGAAGCCTGGGTACATTTAGTCATGTGTAAGGGTATTTATGTGAGTGGTCATGTGCTGACACACTGCCAGCTCCCCTTGTCACAGGTGAGCAATGGTTCCTAAATGGAGGTCAAGAGATTAGAAGAGCTATTTTGATAGATTCCACATAGAAGGGGATAAAATATGGAAAGCTGCCCTGACTATATGCAATCAATAGGCTGTAGCACCCTGGGGTCTTCTAGGGCATCCTGTTATGAATGCAAAGGGTTCTGGCCCCCATCTCCCTCCCTCTCTCCCAGCATCTTCTTGCTTCAATAGAGACCAGGGCAGATCACGGGCATGCCCTGGAGTGTTGGAGGGTCCAGTTAGTTTTTTACTTCACTGGGAAGCAAAGAGCTAGATTTGGGATTTCGTCCTTTCCTCTGTGTGATTTTATCCTTTCTTCTCAAAACAACCTGCATATTGCTCCTTCTACTAGCTTCTCTTGTGTTGATCCCCATCCCACCTAAAACTTTCTTTCATAGTCCCCCATTTAACTTCTTTCTCCCACTTCTGCCAACTAATCTATGCAGTAATTACCTTAATTTGATATATTACCTTACGTTCACTGTATTTTTATAGGGACTTGCAGTCTGAAGGAAATATCTGATAATAGGAACTCAGACTCCCTAGGAGAGTCCAAGGCAGAGGTTGAGGTGCTTGGTGGTAAAGGAGCTGTAGGCAGAGTCCTGACCTCATCAAGCTGATGGGTGTCCAGGAAGATATTGACCTTACCAAGATGGAAGCCACTTAGCAAGGTGCCAGGAAGGTGGTAGAGGATGAGATTCTTGATGGTATGGTTGTGAGGCAGCAGGAGTATTGGAGTAGTCCAGTGACTTTATTCATAACCATGGTTCAGCAGGCCCAGGCCATTGACAAACTTTCTGCCTGCTAAGACCACTCAGGTGCTGTCCACCTGGTCATTCCATCAGATTCCCTGTGCTCTAGATCTCTTTGCTCTTATCCTGGGTTCCTGTCTAGCCATTGTAGCTTCTCTCCAACTCTCAGACCCCACTGTCTGTTGACCTTAGAGTAGCCCCTGAATGCAGTGTGGTCTTTGTATAAATACCTCTTGTAGAAGGGAAGAAAGCAGGACTGGGCAGAATTAGAAGACAGACCATCTTGTAAATGCTGTTAGGTCTCAGATGACTTCCACTGGAGCACTTCCCTGTAGAGTTGTGTTGAGTTTGAGTGAAGGAACGTGGCTTTACTGCTCAGTCATTGGGCATCTTTAGGTAAAACTCCTGTCTTAGCTACGGATAGGTGTTCCTATCAAAAGCTGATCTCTGAGGCTGGCAGCTGGAGATGCACCTAGCACCTGGGCCCTCTTGTCCTGAGAAGCAAGCCAAGTCCTCTAGTTTATTCTATGCCTATGTGCCCTTTGGACTACCTGTGGATCCCTAAGTCTTGGAGGAACCAGTGTGGGTCAGTGTATACATGAGAACACTGTCCCCTCGGCTGCCCATCACACTTTGGTGGAGGAGAGAGGAACAAGGTCTAACAATTTAGCCCTGGCTAGCCTGTAACTCACTGTGCTGACAAAGCTACCCTCCAGCTCACAGAGATCTTCTTGCTTCTCCACCCCAGTGCTGGGATTAAAGGCTTGTGCTGCCATGTCCTGCACCCATCATACTTACCGAGTATGAAAAATCACCACAGCCTGTGTGCATCTAACTGATTCAAATTCAACAACATGGCCTCAAAGAAAAATAAAAAGTTAGCATACTGCTAAAAATTATCTTCTATGTATATTCTGTTTATCTTGTGTATGTAAATTTCTTTTCCTACTTTATATAAGACTATGCACAAGACCATACATGCAATCCTACCTGGGTTATTTAAGGGACCTCTACAACACCACACGCTCCGGCTGCAGACCCTCTTGTAACTCCCACAGCTTTGAACCTGGATCTCAAGTCTAAATTCCCAGCAGCTCAAGACTCATGTGCTGTGGCTAAGCCAACCTTGTTCTGCTAGCTGGTGCTTCTGCTCCATCACTCAACCCATTAGCTACAGCCTAAATGCCCTTCCCCAAGTGTGTTCTGTCATGTGGTTTCTTTGCTCTCTGTATTTGCACGTTTATCACTCTGTTCGGAGCATGGCTTCCTGCCTGCTTCATCTGAGGTTAAGACTTGGGGCTGAGTGGTTCTCATGTGCATTGCAGGATGTTGGACAGTATCCCTGGCTCTACCTGATAGCTACCAGTAGCTCCTCCCAGTCATGACAATCAAAAATATCTCAAGACATTGTCCTACATACCTCTTGAGGTAAACACACTGGCATGGGCAAGACTTTCAGAACTTAGTTTCAATGTTTTCCAAGCTCCCTTCCCATGCCTACCTATGGGTCTGGCTTAGATCCCCATCTTTTTTTTTTTTTTTTTTCCCAGTAATACCTATTTCTAAGCCCACAGTCCTTACCTCCTACCCCTGGCTTCTGCTTGTTGATTTATTTATTATTATTTCTCCATTTGATTCTTCAAGGGCAGAAGTCATGTTTTATTCATTCCTGAAACCTCAGCACTCAGACTAGGAGCTGGTGTACAGTAGATTCATAGTCTCTGTTTGTTGAACCAATGAACAAGCAAGGGTGTCAATCAGAAGAGGTAGCTTCTGAGCTGAGACTCATAAAGTGGGCACATTTATACTTCTGGGTCACATCAGCACTATCAAAGCTGTAAACACATGTTCATGTGCGCTGCTATTCGTAGTCTGAGTGGTGGTTATCAGTTCAGATGCTTTGACTAAAAGCAGCAGAAAACCCAACTTAGCTCAAACTGTTTTAAAACAATAGGAGATGCACCTGGTTACAGTAAGCCAAGGGGTTGGTTTGATTGACATGCCAGCTCAGCCCTCCCCATTGTATGGACCTGTGTTTCCCTAAGCAGGGCTTGCTTCTGTCTATCAAATGACTGCAGCAGTTCCAGCCCTCACATCCTCACCTTTCACTAACCAGCACAGCAGAAAATTTTCTTTTCCCAATTATGATGCAAAATGTATAAGTTTTACTGTGACTGTGCCACCATACAGTAAATGCCCAGGTCTGTGTCAATCATGGTAACAGCAAGACCTAACACTACTTGATTTACCCTAGTCAGGTCTCACCAATAGACCTGACAGAGGTTTTGTCTCACCTGGAGCCCCTGGCTGAGACACAGGGTGCACCTGTTTGGTTTTGTCAACTTGTCACAAACCAAAGTCACCTGGGAAGAGGGAAACCTTATTTGAGGAATGGCCTCCATCAGACTGGCCTGGAGGCATGTCTGTGAGGCATTTTCTTGATTGATGTGGGAGGGCCCAGCCCACTGTGGGAGGCACCACCCATGGGCAGGTGGCCCTGGATCATTATAAGGAAGGAGGCTGAGCAAACCAGTCAGCAGCACTCCTCTATAGTCTCTACTTCAGTCCCTGCCCCCAGATTCCTGCCTTGAGGATCTGCTCTGACTTCCCTCAGTGATGGGGCTGTTACTTGAAAGGGTGACATGAAATAAACCCTTCCCTCCCCCAAGTTGCTTTTGGTTAGTATTTTATCACAGCAACCAAACTAGAACCCGGAAAGTGAGATGCCAAGACTGTCACAGTGCCCACAGTGCCCACTGCTTGAGAAAGGCTTCTCTTTAAGGAAGAAATCCATCACACTCCTCCCTGTGTCATTGTTCCCGTCCATGTCAGCCTCTCCTCTTTGAGTGGCCACTCAGGAATCAGCCCAGGGTGGTACCAGGACACCAGTGTGGTACCTCAGGTGTTCACCGTGGGGTTGGGAAGCCCAAGCTAAGTTGGAAGTATGTGTCAGAGGCAGATTTCAAAGAGGTGGGCCAAAGATATTTTGTACAGCTGTCTGGCTTTTACAAGGCCAAAGAGGAGAACGAGTGTATCTGGGTAGATATGGGGACAGTCTGTCAGCTATGAAACACTGCTGACTCACAGGAGGGGACCTACCTGCCCCTTCTTGGCCTGCAGCACCAGCTCAGCCAAGGTGATTCATCTCAAAGTAAAAACCAAACAGCTTCCCGTGATTCTTTCAGACCAACTCCTTCTTGAAACAGTAGTTTTAACCAGGTGACTGTGGCCTGTAGATTACTCTCAACGTTCACAGGCAATGTGGAGCCTGTGCTCAGGGATTCTGGAGCTGAATTACAGCCTAGCTGTGTGAACATGGATAGTTGCCTCATCTATCTGTGCTTTAGTGTGCCTGTGTGTAAAATGGGAGTACACGTGGTCCTACGTCATAGGTTTAGTGTGAGAACAAATGGGCTAATGCTGGCAGAGCTGGATGTAGAAGGAGACAGGAAACATTGATGCCCTGTCTCCTGCCTCCTTTCCGTCCCAGTCCTGTAGACATCTTCCATCTGCTGTGAGATGTGTCCTGCACCATGGAAAGGACTAATTCCACCCACAAAGGGAACCTTTCTCAGATGTGACGGGACTGAAGATGGGTTTGGTGATGGGTACCTGAGACCTTTTCCTGTCACTCCAGCACATGGATACACCTCCAAAGGTGACCTCTAAGGTCCCACTTTCCCAAACTGTAACAATAAATTTTTATTTATCACACATATATTTATTAAAACTTAACAATTAACTAACAATTGTCTATAAAATTCCTAAATCCTAAACCCAAACCCTAACTCTGAAACCCAGCACCTAAAACATCTTAGTACCTATAATACAAGCATTTAACATTAACCTAAGGTTTCTCAGAAGGATATTTTTCTCTGAGTGTGGGTCCTGATAGATGGCTGGTCTTCATACAATTTTTCAGCTTTAAAGTCTCTTAAAGTTTCTGAATTTTGTTCGTCAGATTCTAAGATAGTTTATCAAGCAGGAATCACCTCCATGGTTCTAAAACCAATTAACATATGAAAGCTTCCCAGGCTGCTCACCTATTCAGATGCTTATGGCCTGCAAAGGCCAGAAGTCCCCGAGCTCTGCTGTCTAAGTGCTCCTGAATCTCGGGGAGAATCCATCTCCTCTCTAGACCCAAAACCGATCAACATCAGCGGGTGAAACTTTCCGATGATATTGAATCGAGTTCTCTGCCAGGCCAAGAGGAGGTGAAACAAGAGGAGCCCAGCTCCCTGTCTACGTGCATCTTGACTTATATATCTTCAGCAGAGGCTTTTGCGCTCATTTCAAGTTATGCCCCTGGGCTCAGTCTTTTCAAAAAAGCTTTCTGCAAAGGGGCATGAATTCACAGGTGATCTACAGTGTGGGCAGGTGCCTCAGGGCATGTCATTCAGATGCTTTCACAGAGGGCTGTGAAATGACAGGAGAATACCAGAGGGTGGGCACCTTAGGGGGCATGTCCTGTCCCTAGCCCTAAGATCAAAGAGGTCCTGGTCCTTGACCAGTTCCCAAGGACATGTCACTTCAGAAGTAAGTCTTTTATCTTAAAGTCCAGGCTTTTTCTATCCCTATGCTATTATATGCTAACACTAAACCTACCACACCAAACAGTGTGGGCTGGTGGGATATTTTAATCTGCTCAGTACTGAACCCCCACTGTATATGAAGAACAGCAGGCTATGGGTCAGAAACACTGGAGTCTGCCACCTCAGGCTCCTGCTGCTCAATAGAGAGGTTTGCATAGGAGTAGGAATGACAGTGAAGACTTGGGATGCCTTCTGTCCCCCACCATCCTGTCTGTGTGGTCTCAGTTCTCACTCCTTGGAAGATTAAAAGTCAATGAAAAGACCTCATCTTCAGCTGTCTCTGCAGCTTGTCCAGAACATGGAAACCCGGCTGCCTTCTTCTCACCCTGCAGCCTATATGATTGTAGTGGGCTAGTGGAATGAAATGTGAATTTTTGTAAGAGAGAACTCACCAAGCCTTTATTTAGACCCCAACCCATGCTGATGAGAGCCAGTCTCTTTTTATTGGTAGAGACCCATTGGAGATGTAGACTCAGAAGGAAATGGCTGCAAAGGCCTCTCCACTCCTGTGCCAGCATTCCACAAAAGCAGAGCCCCTTGAGTTTGTCTTCCAGAAGTAGCTTTCTAAACATCCCTGCTTCCAGCAAGGCAGGCAGCATTCAGGCCTGTGAGATCCAGAGTAGGCATTAAAAGGGGGAGGTTGCACTGTTTTGTGTGGGCCCCAGGGCCATGATTGGTGAAAAGAAAAACAGATAGGGAACCAGATCCATTTATCATGCCTGGGGCCCATCTAACTAACCATCACCCTCAGCCTACTCTTGGGCCCTTGCCAGGCAAATGGAGGATTTATGGATACTGTTCTCCTGGCAGGGTGGAGCTGCAGTTAGCACCAACAGAAAACAGAGCCTTGTGACAGATTTTGGAGGGGGCTTTTCAAGCTCTTGTACTCTAAAATGCAGTGTCAGTGTGAGGGCAAGTGTGGAAAGTAGCCTGTAAGACATTCCTCTACTTTGGGCTCAGAACTGGGATTCTAAAATGCATGCTCTTAAAAGCCCTTCAGTTCCACTTGAACTGGACAACTGTCTAGTTCACTCTAGAACTATGAGAATGCTTTTCCTGCTGAAGATCTTTAAACAGATGCTCTTTAGGATTTCAAAACTGGTTTTTGTTTGTTTGTTTGTTTGTTTGTTTGTTTTTGCGCCCTTCATTCAGTGAGGATTTATTATGGTCCCCAGGTGCCATCTGGGGACTCAACATGGCGCATGGAAAATCCCTGCCCTCTAGGACCTTGCAGTCCAATAGGAGAGCAGAATTAAAGGCCCAAAGATGGAGAGGGGAATGCCAGAGGGACACTGGAGAGCCAAGAAGCAGTTGAGGCAGTAGAGAATGACAGGGACTGATTGTAATATCTTATGTAAGGTCTCTGGAAGGTTGCTTTTGAGCAAGGACCCGAAATCACAGAGCCACACTCATTAGCCCCTGGGAAAGAGAGTTCCCAGTAATGGAAAGGCCCATAGGAAGACACAGACTTGGGAATCTCAGGGAACATCAAATGCACACAGATAGCATGATTCCTCTTAGGAAAGGGTTCAGCCTGATCCCATCCTTTCCTCTTCATTTCCCCCACTTCTAATCCACCAGTAGTCCTGTTGGTCCTTTGCCAAAATATGTCTGGAGCTCACCCACATTGTTTTTCCCATCGAACTTGGCTCATCGGGCCTGTGCCATCTCTTCTTGCCTGGAATATTGCAAGAGCCCCTAAGTGATTTCTCATGAATTCCAGCCACATTTCCTCCTACTTAGGAATCTCTAGGTGTTTGCAACCGTCCTTTGAAAATAGTCCAACCTTCTTACTGTGGACTTTGGGACCTTGTGCAATCAGTACCAATCCTGACAATTGGGACTTCAGCCACAAGGTCATGTCTTGGTTTGCTAGGACACAAAATGGTGCCAACAATAGAAGTTTGCTTCCTCAGAGCCCTAGGGCTCAGAAGTCTTACTTAGGTCAAGGTGTGGGCAGGTTTACTTTGCCTGAAGAACAGGAGGGAGTATCTCCGTTCTCCTTGGTGTGTAGGTGGAAGTCCTGCCGAGTGCTCATGCTGTCTTCCCTCTGTGGATGTCTGTGCCCAAATGTCCCCCCTTAGAAGAACATCCGTAGTATTGTAGGTTTAGGGTAGGTGGATAGGTCTGACTTTTTCATAAACCACATCAGACTTATAAAGCATGGAAACCTTTTCCCTGTCATCAGCAATCTTCTCGGCCTCATAAGTGTTTGCTGCTACTGAACATTTTTATTTCACTCATTCTACTGAATTTGAAATGACACACATTTCCCAGTTATTGATGATGCATGTGTCTACTGGACATTTTGATAATGTCCTTTGTTGAGGTTTCTTTCCAAGTATATTATACCATCTCTTATTCATTTGTAGAAGCTATTTGTATTTCCTGAATACAGGCCCTAATATTTTCTGCTGGCCAATAGCTTGTGCTTTTATCTATGTATTGTTTTTTCAAAAGTAGTTATTAATTTTGTTGAAGACTTCAGGCTCCAAATATTCCCCAAGGCCAAACAGTGGGACTAAGTTTGTAGAATAGTTTCCAGAAATTCTGTGGAGTCCCCAGCAGAGCTATAATGTCCCTCAAATTTGTTCCCATAGGGTTTCAGAAAGAAACTGAGGTCACATGGATTTTTAGCCAGTGTGTAGGCAGCCTTGGTGTATGAGACCGGCTTGCTCTTTGGAAAACAACATGGAGAGCTGGAGAGTTGATTGGTGATAAGGAGTACTTTTTGCTCTTCCAGAAGACAGATTCAATTCCCAGCTCCCGCATGACAGCTCACAACAGTTTGTCCCTCCAGTACCAGGGGATCCAACTCCTTCTGACCGCTGTAGGTACCAAACACAAGCACAGCACACACAAATACATGTGTGCAAAATGTTCCTGCATATAACGTAATAAAGTAAATAAATCTTAAAAAATTCTTTTAAAGAAAGAAAATAACATGATAAGAACTATTGTTGCTTCTCCTATGTGGGCACACTATAAAGTGCAAGACCAGGCCCCTGTGTTCAGGGGAGAAAGAATAGTTTCAATTTCTTTTCTAGATTGTGGTATACCATAAGAAATTCCACAACTACCCCAAACCTTAAACATATGCATATTCTCTAAACCAATAATTTCACTTGTGTACATTTAAGCTGGGATTAAATCCATGACTATATATAGGTTTAATGACAAGGATGCCTTTTACAGCTTGCTTTATATTGTGAGATACCAGGTCATTTAAAATAATGGACTGTTAGTTATAATCTTAAAACTCCATAATATAGTTATGAAATTATTTAAAGTTATTCCTTATGAGTGCATATTTATTGATATAGAATATTGCATATAGTACTTTAATAATAATAATAATAATAATAATAATAATATAGATTTATAAATGTGTTTTTTAAAGCCTTACATGGGGCTGGAGAGATATCTCAGCAGTTAAGAACAATTTCTACTCTTCCAGCCCCCCACATCAGATTGACTTATAACAACCACTTCTAGGGTATCCAACACCTGTTTCTGGCCTCTGACAACACCTGTGTGCATATACATTATCCTTACACACACACACACACACACACACACACACACACACACACACACACATTAAATAAGCTTAAACACTTTATATATTCATATCCATTTACATACACATATATGCTTATATGCTTGTTTTCTGTTTATAAAATCATAATCCAGACAGTACGTCCTGAAAGAGTATCTAAACCAAAGAACTCTGGTAACAACAGTAATTTAGAAATATCTCTAATCTTCTAGTCATATTTTCCATATATGTGACATCATATTCAATGGTTATGTTGGTTAGTTCCATGTCAACTTGGCACAAGCTAGTCATCTAGGAAAAGGGAGTCTCAACTGAGACAACGTCTCTATGAGACTGGCCTATAGGCAAACCTTTTTAGCATGTTCTGAATTAGTGATTGATGTAGGAAAGCTCAGCTCACTGTGGAAGATGCCAGCTCTAGACAGATGGTCCTGAGGTGTATAAGAAAACAGGCAGAGCAATCCATGGAGAACAAGCCAGGAAGCTCCTCTGCTTCAGTTCCTGTCTCCAGGTTCCTACCTTGAGGGCCTGACCTGACTTCCTTTGATGGTGGATTGTAATGTGAAGTGTGAGCCAAACAAACCCTTTCCTCTGCAATTTGCTTTTGGTCATGGTGTTTTACCATAGCAATAAACCCAGACTAAGACCACGGTCCTTTTTAAATTCCCTCCATTTTCTCTCCTCTACACATCACAGCTACTTTTGTTCTTCTCAGAAAAAAAAAAAACTACTTTAAAATCCCTACAATCCAACCCCCCCGTCTCTCAAGTTTTCTGCCCCCTCTTCTATTCTCTACCACAAAAGCCCAAGAATTTGGTGTCAAACTATGGGGCCTCTTAGAAGGGAAGAAACTGACATGGCCAATATGTCATTATCTATTCTGTCTGGGGTTTGGGGTTAGAGGTGTTGGGCAGGGGCTTCAGCATTTATGATCTGCTGACTCTTTCATATGCAAAGAAACATCTGGAAGGACATGTATGAAGGTCACAATGTTAGCTGTAGTTATTCTGGCAGTTGGATTACAATGAGTTTTAATTGTCTTCGTTTGGCTTATCTGTATGTTCTATTTTTTATTATTATTAGCAGTCATTCCTTGATTGTTTTTTCTCTTTTTAGAATTTCTATTGAAGTATATTTTGATTAATTCATAAAAATAACTTCCCCAGGATTTTTCAATATGAAGTTGAGAAGCAAATGTGCTAAGTTCCGAGACAAATAGGATTAAACATACATCCTCTGTCCCAGATACGGCTCCAGACAAACACTGCACCGAGCCAACCACTACTCAGTGTAGGGAGACTTTACTTTTGCATCTCTACGCATAAGACATGGTAACTGAACATAAGTGAAGGGAAGGGACGAGGGCCAGGCAAGCCAGTGATCATGGTCTACCTCACCTGAAAATGGACACATCTGTTACATGTACCTGTGAAATCAAGCAAGGCAGCACATGCGGCAGACTCCTCATGGGGCCGATATATCACAGGTCCTGAAGCAAAAATGAATGCCCACTGTGTGGATTTGTTTTTCATTTAACAGCTAATCAGTGACTTTAGACAATCAGCAGAGGGCTTGGAAGGTTTTTTCCTTCCTAAGTGGACAGCAGATGACCCAGGACTGTGGTGTTAGGAGGGGTTTGGCCCTTCCTTGGGCAACTGGAATTCAAGAGACAGTGTCTTGGTCAGGGTTTCTGTTGCTGTGATGAAACACCGTGATCAAGGCAGCTGGGGGAGGAAGGGTTGATTTGGCTTATACTTCCACAGCACTGTTCATCACTGAAGGAAGTCAGGGCAGGGTCTCAAACGGTAGGATCCTAGAAGCAGAAACAGAAGCTGGTGCAGAGGTTATGGAGGGATGCTGCTTAGTGGCTTGCTCCCCATGGCTTGCTCAGCCTGCTTTCTTATAAAGCCCAGGTCTATCAATCCAGGGGTGGCACCACCCACAAGGGTCTGGGTCCTCCCACATCAATCACTAATTAAGAAAATCCCCTACAGCCAGATTTTATGGAGACATTTTCTCAATTAGGGTTCCTTCCTTTCAGATGACTCTAGCTTGTGTCAAGTTGACACAAAACTACCCAGGACAAATGGCGAATGTCCGACAGTAGTTCAACTCTACCATGGCAGAGAACAGCATCCTGAGTCCCGGGGAGTCCATGCGACTTGCTCATGTATCATACAGTTCATTAGCATTGGAGGAAAGGTGATAAAGAAAATGGACCTTATAGCTTAACTTCAGACACAACCCATGGGCAATTGAGTGGATTTTTAAAGTCAGATCAAGTCTCAAAGTATTATTGAATGCCAAGAGCCTTATGGTGGCCTCAAGAGAAACAGAAGTGCAGTGGGTTCAAGGAATGTCCTGTGTAGAGCAAGGTGGACATTAAACAAATACAAGTGTATCTAGAAAAAGCGAGATGGGGGGAAGCTGGCCTTGTTTCCATCTGTGGATAAGGAAAGACTGAAAACCGACTGAGAATTGGGGCAGAATAGGAGTTTTTACAAAGAAGGTCATAAGCCATGACACTGGACACTTAGATTAAAGGAAGCCCCTCTTCCCCCCCCATCCCCGGGCCAGATAAAAACTCTGTTGTAAGATGCAGGAGTTAACTTCTTCTGGGGAAATATGGCAGCAGATGGCAACAGGAACCTGGAGTAAATGTGTCCTCTTCCCCACAGCAAAAGTAGTGCTACCACTCACTAACCTGATTCAGAGAGCTATCCTGCCCCCCCACCCCATCTTAGCATTTTACTGGGATCTTAAGGAGGAGAGGGAGAGTAGCATATTACAAGACGTGCACTCTTGCCCTGCCTAACGCACAACTATAAATTCACACAAGAGTATATTCAGTCTTCTGACTGCAGATGCATAACAGCACTGAAAGGTGGCAAAATCATAGCTCAGCTCACCTGAGAGCCATTAATCTCCCACCTGAATGTAATCTGGCATTAAGCATCCATTATGTATTAAGGAGAATTGAAGAAGTAGGGAGGAAGGCCATGTGTGGGTAGCAACTACTGATGAGGCAGTAGGGCACAGTGAGACATGCCCAGGACAACATGCCACCTACCTCCAGGCGATTTTAGCAAATAATTTAACTGCTCTGATCTCAGCTTCCTCTCCTTTACAATGCAGCTTGAATTAAAGACCCTTAGGCTTTGAACTTCAATTCCAAATGTTCCTACATTATACAGAAACTTTCTTCTAGAAGTCAGATTCATTATCTAGACAATATCTTCAGGCAAAATCTTAACAGTCAGGTTTACTAGCCTTCAGAAAACCCACTTCCCAATGATCACAAGCCTTTCTCTAAAATAGTCCCAGTGGCATGACATGTCCTTGTATTAAGGTAAAATTTTACGTTCTATCTCATGAACTGCTTTTGCATATATTAAAATTTTTTAAAATACTTGAAATTGCTTACTATAGTTGTTGGCTAATAAATATAATCTTGAAGGTACATGGAGATCCTTATTTTTTATCTTGAATTACATATAGACAAGTCCTAACTTTAGATGATTAAGAATAGAAGAAACATCTAATTTCTTTTTTGTGCTGTCTGTATTTTTTTTAACTTTTCATTGATTCTTTGTGAGTTTCATATCATGCACCCCAGTCTTGTTCATCTCCCTGTCCCCTCATATCCACACTTTGCCCTTGCAACCTCTCCTGAAAAATAATACACACACACACACACACACACTCAAACAAACAACAACAAAACCCCCCAAAGCATAGAAAACATCTCATTGTGGAAGCTGTAGTGTGTCCCACAATATACTCTTCTGTTCACACATCTTCACTTGCAAATGTTCATTGCAATGAATCATTGGTTTGGTTTGAGATCTCTGGCTTCTGTGACACCATCAATATTGGATCCTCACTGGGCCTTCTCTGGGTTACCCTGTTATTGCCTTGTGTCATGGAGATCCTGCAGCTGAGGATCAGTAGGACTGGCCCTTTCACATGTCCCAACCATTCGCGGATGATATAGATTTGGGGGTGGGCCATTTCAGAGCCCTGGATCTGGGCCTGGGTGGTAGCTGAGCTGGTCAGCCTACTGGCTCTTCCTTATCTGCACCACTAGGGTAAGCTCTCCAGCTAGGCAACCCAATGTTACCATTGGCTCTCCTACTCTCAAGCCCTTGGGCCAGCTCACTTGCACCCATTCCTCCAGAGCCAGCTCCACTGTGCTGCCCAGTCGAAGTGTGGAGCACACTCTTCCAAATGCTATACCCAGGGCATGCTGTCTGTATTTTCAATTTATTCACTTATGTATATGTCCTAATGTAATACTAAAGAAAAGTAAATGTGCTTTTAAAACACTATTCTAGTTAGGGTTATGATTGCTATAATGAAACACCATGACCAAAAGCAAGTTGGGGAGGAAAGGCTTATACTTCCATATCATAGTCAATCATTGGAGAAAGTCACAGCAGGAACCTGGAGGCAGGAACTGATGCAGATGCCATGGAGGGGTACTGCTTATAGGCTTGCTCCTCATGGCTTGCTCAGCCTGCTTTCTTATACAGCCCAGGACCACCAGCGCAGAAATGGCCCACAATGGTCTGGGCCCTCATCAATGACTAATTAAGAAAATGCCCTATAGCTTACCTACAGCCTTATCTTACAGAGGTATTTCCTTAATTGAAGTTCTCTCCTCTCAGATGACTTTACCTTGTGTGAAGCTGACATAGAACTATCCAACACAAACATGAATATATCACAGCTCTGACTTCTATGATCTTTGAGAGAAGGACTTGCCTGTGTGAATGAATTCCCTACTGATATCTTCCTGAGGTGTCCATTTTGTGCAGCCAAGTTCTTCATACACAGCAATTCAAATTCATGAGAATTTGTATGAGTAACAGCAATAATGGTGATGAGAGTGTTGATGATCGTGGCTACATTTATTGTGTACACAGTACCCTGTCCTACTGTTCTAAATCTTCACAAAGACATTCATGAATCCTTGTTCACCTCTGAGATAGTACATTGTCCTTTTACAAATGAAGAAGTGGAAATAATTCCTGGAAACATTCCAGGCTGGGACATCTTTAATGACCTAATTTTTAGTTTCTCAATGTTCCCTAGATCTGGCTCTTGCTATAGCAGTTACTGTATCACCTGAGGCATCCCTTGTCGCCTACTTTTTGCATTCTCAGATGTGTGCCTGGCCAGTGTGACAGAGTGAATGCTTACATGGATTCCATAGAACTGGTAAAGAGTGAGCCCTCACAGGTATCCCACAGAACATAACACACAATTTACTAACCTTCCCTTCATCGATAGACAACCTATGCTAACAGTCCATGTAGACCTCTGTGGAGGCTAATGAGATTCAATTGTCTACCCACCTCGGTTCTGCAGCTACTCCCTGAATGATGGGAGCAGGTGAGAGAGAATGTTCTAGATCAATAGATCTCAAACTTGAGCAGGCATCAGAATCTTCCAGCATGCTCCTGAAAGCAGGAGTTGGGCCCCTTTCAGGGATGCTCATTCATGTCACATTATACTTGAGGATCATCTGTATGTAGAAGGAAGATTGTGTTGTTCTCCATGATAAATGGAATCAGGAAATCAGCAATTCCCTAAACAATGGCAGGACCCAGGCTCATTCAAAGCTATTTGCCATCCTTTGGGGTATAGACTACAGAATGCTCCAGATTCTTATACTCAAAGGCATCAAAGATTTTGAGTATGCCATTAATTTAATCAGCAAAAGCCATTTCTCATTATTATGCTAATTAGCAAGTCTAAGGCACTGGTGTAGCTGTGGACTCCTGAAGACTAGCATGGCCCCTGTAAACCCTAGCTGACAGCTCCTGCCATGCGATTCCTATTAGAGCACAATGGATGTGACTTAAGTTAACACAGACTCATCATCCCATCAGTTCCAGTGACTATTTTAGGACATGGGAAAAGAACTTCATTAATAAATCTGGACTTTGTTTGATCCTACAGACTGAGCCTGAGATCATAGAGGAAACCAATGTCGACAGAGTCCATGAGCCCCGGGGTTATGGCAGGGCACGGCAGGTGAAGGGCCACTCAGAGACCTCCACACTGAGCTCACAGCCTTCCATCGATGAAGTCCGGCAACAGATGCACATGCTTCTGGAGGAAGCCTTCAGCCTGGCATCTGCTGGCCATGCAGGACAAAGCCGGCACCAAGAGGCCTATGGCTCCACTCAGCACCTGCCATACTCAGAGGTGGTGACCAGTGCTCCAGGGACCATGACACGGCCAAGGGCTGGAGTGCAGTGGGTGCCCACCTACCGACCAGAAATGTACCAATACAGTCTTCCCCGGCCGGTAAGTCACACCTCCTGCCCACCTACCATCTTTGGGTTTGCTCTCCCCACTAGATTCCAACAGGGGACCCAAAGCAAGCATTTGGGGATTTAGAGACAAGCCGTGTAGAGTCTCTTCTCATACTCCACTCATGATCCACAAACTTCGTTCTCGTGAGACAGGTTCCTGAGGAACTTTATCTGAAACTCTAACACATTTTAGAGGCATTTCCACTTTTGCTGTCGCTCCTGAAAGGGTTCACCCATTTTCCACTCACTGGTGGTTTTCTCCATTTTCAGACTTGAAACCCACTTTAGATGTCAAGAGGCATCAAAGAGCCCTGCGTGAAGGGCCTGTGTGTTGTGGTGGCTAAATACATAGGCTGTGAGTCAGATGGCTTTCCTATGAATCCCACCTCGACCACTTTCTGGCCTTGGAACTTGAGGATGTTGCTTCAGGTTTCTACTGGTAAAAATAAATAAAGATGAACAATAACCTAGTGACTAGTAAGGAGGAAGTCCCTCTCTAAGTACATAGGAATCAATATTACCATGTTTTGTGTCCACTGGGCATCACTTGTATGTTACACAGTCTGTATAATGAACCTCTGAGACAAAAAAAAAATTTCCATTTTACAGAACAGGGTGTCCAGCCCCCTAGAAGCTTAAGTTAGACACATTTGTGAGTTGCCATGTTGGAGCTGGGAATGGAACCCTGGTCTTCCAAAAGAGTATGCTCTTAACCACTGAGCCATCTCTCTAGCCCCCCGACACTCAGCAAATTAACCATTTTAAAATACACAGTTTGGTGATATTACACACATTCACATTCTTGCGCAACTATTTCTAGGACTCTTAATCTTGCCAACATGATACTCTATACTCATTAAAAGATGACTCTCCTGTCTTCTCTCTCCATAGTCCTGGAAACCACCACTCTCTACCTCTGTGTATAAAGTTGACTACTTTATGTACTTCACACGTAATATTTGTCTTTAGATGTTTGGTATATTTCACTTAGCATAAACTTAAAAGGTTTTTTGGTTTTTTTCTTTTTATTGCTTTTTTATTTTGTGAATTTCACACCATGTGCCCTGCTCCCTGTTATCCCCCACCTCCCCTCAGACCCACCCTCCATCCTTGAAACCTCTCCCAACATAAAAAAAAAAAATCTCATTGTGCAAGCTGTAGTGTATCTCAGTGTGTCCCACAATATTCACTTTTGTCCACACTTTTTTGCTTGCAAATGTTCATTATTTGATTGAACATACATTACTTGGTCTGGTATGAGGCCTCTGGCTTCTGCTACTTTGTCAATTCTGGAACCTCACTGTGACTCCTCTCAGATTAACTGTTGTCCTGTGTCATGGAGATCCTGTAGTTTTGGGTCTGTAGAACTGGCCTCTTCATGCACTCCAGCAGTTCATCCATGGGGTAGATGTTGGTGTAGGCCAACTAAAAGCCCTGGTTATGGGCCTGCAACCCTCATATCCAGGGCCAGTTCTACTGTGCTACCCAAGTAAGGTGCAGGATCTGCTCTCTTGAGTGCTACTGCAGGTAAGAGGTTGGACCAGTTATCCTCCTCTCATGAGTCCATCAGGGCCAACTCTCCCACCTGCTACCTGTGTCAAGTGCATCAGAGAGTGGAGGGGATCTATCTCTCACCAACATCTCCAGAAAGCAGACAAAAGTCAGGGCTAGCTCTCTCACACACATATCTTTAGGGCTGGTTCACACATATCCTCCATATCTAGGGCCAGCTGTACTGTGTTGTCCAGGAGAGGTACAGGGCCTGCTCTCCCAAGTGCTGCAGCATGTGAGGGGCAGGGACAGACATGATGTGTGCCACTGATGGTGAGGGCAAAGGGGAAGGAAAGGGATATCTCCCTCGACAACGCCACCATAAAGCAGACAAAGGGCAGGGCTGGCTCACCCAAAACCCCCACATTCAGGGCCAGGAAGGGTTCTTCTAGTCTCTGGCTTGCTTCCTGTCCTGGGAGTCCATCTTGTGCTTGCCTGGTATTGGACTGGTGATTGATTATCACAGACTAGCTCCTTGTCCAGGCCCCACGGCACCGAACTGGTGTTGGTCTCTGGCTTGATTTTTTTTTTCTAGGAATGTTAGGCTACTATTCATTCAGATGTTCATAGGTCAGAACACTGAATGTACACATAGCCTCCCTGTAACTGAACTTTTTAATTATTATTGTTTATTTACTAACAATATTCACATATAACGAATACCAACAATTTCTTAACTATTAATCCTACAAATTCCTACAATCCCTTTAACCTAACCACTAATCCTATTAACAATTATTTTCCTAACCTTTTAGAAGTATACAGTCTCTGGGGCAGGTCCTCAGTTGTCAGGAACACAGTCTTTGTTGTAGATTCTTTAACGCACTTAGCAGTCCTTTTTCTGGATCTCTCAGATGCAGGTTCGTCAGGGTAAGTTGGTTATTGCAGTATCACCTTAAATAAGGTTTGATGCTTTCTTCTCTCTGGGAGACCTTAGCCCCTTCACATCAGCAACTCTGTCACTCTACCTCAGAGTCCTTACAGCCAGGCACAGTTTCCTTTAAGCCACTGTTCAGACAGATCAAACCCCTCTAGGCAAAAGCTGAGCCACAGGGTTTAGTCCTTGGCCTTTTGGTGTCTTGCTCAGGCTTTCTTTGCTCACCAGCTTCTTTCTGCCTCAGGGAGATCTGGCCATCAAATGATGGCCAGCACTTTTTTCAGCAGGACTCTGCGAGCTCTCTAGCATCAGGGGCCTCTTCTCTTTTGGTCTCCATGCACTGTCCTTAAATAGGAGGAACTCTGTTTTAGCTTAATTTGGGCTCCGCCCACTTAGCAGCTGAAAACAATGTCAGGCCAGATACTTTGTTTCTTTAAGTCCATTAAGTCTTTCCTGTTTTCCTGACTTCAACCTTGTTTTTCAGTCCATTAAGTCTCCTGTTTGTTTCCTGTTTTCACCTGACTTCAACCTTGTTTTTCCACAAGCTGATAAGCTAAATCACTCACAGCCAAGTTGATCTTCATGCCCCGAATTAAGAGAATGTATCAGATACCCCTATATATTTTCTAAGTCTAATTTAAGTATTCTAACTCCCTACACCTCTCTCCTCTCTGCCACCTACTGATGCACATGTGACACATCAACCACATCTGCAGTGCCTCTAGGGGCAGCAAAACCTCAAGTTTCATCAATGTAGCATGCATCAGAAGGACCTTTCTAAATTTTAAGGCTGAATAACACTCAAATGTATATAACACATCATATCTGTCTGCCAAAGACTTGAGTTGTCTTCACCTTTGGGCCACAGTAAGTTGTGCTGAGACTCATACAAGTATAAAAATATCTCTTCCAGTTCTGATTTTCATTCTTTTAGGTATCTATCCATGACTGGGAGTGCTGAGTCAAATGGAATTCTATTTTCTACTGATATATTGTTTACTACAATGGTTGTACCATTTTTCATTCTCCAACAATGAATTTCTGATTTATTCACATCTCACCAATGTTTGTTACTTTCTAGTCTCTTGATAGTAGGCTTCCTAATGAGTTTGAGGTAGGTCTCATCATGGGTTGTTTTTTTTTTTCATTTCTCTAATGATTAGTGATATTGACCACCTCTCCATGATTTCATTTGCCACTCATATGTGTTCTTTTTTTTTTTTTTTTTGAGACAGGGTTTCTCCGTGTAACACCTCTGGCTGTCCTGGACTCACTTTGTAGACCAGGCTGGCCTCGAACTCACAAAGATCCGCCTGCCTCTGCCTCCCAAGTGCTGGGATTAAAGGCGTGCGCCACCACCGCCCGGCTTCATATGTGTTCTTAACATAAAGATAGAATATAAGTTGGAGCAATGCCCAGGTCTTGGGAATATAAATTTGTCATTGCCATCAGAGAACTTTGATGGACATATTCAAGAAGGCTACATTCCTGGAAACTGTCAGCAACTCTAAGACCACCCCAGTCACATCCCCAAAGGTCTGGATCTAAAAAGATGGAAGACATATATCTGCTACTAGAAAATATTTTTCCACATCGTCATTCACATTACAGTTTCCAAGATCAGTGTTCTGATAATACTCATGAAGTTGGCCCCTCCCACAGGGGGAGAGAATTTCCTTCCTGAAATCTATGAGACACCCCAATATAAACACATTTATATACCCTTCCTAAACAGTTGCTCTCTGGAAAAGTCCACTCATATCCATTCTATGTTGATTGGTACAACTTTAGTCTCATTAACTCATTTCCAGTTTCTGTATGAGGATCCCTGAACTTGACCCCTAGCCCAAAATGGAATGGCACCCACCAACCAAATGATTTTAGGACTGACTCTCAGAGTCTACATACAGTGGTGGTGATAAGAGGGCTGTTCCTGCAAAATGATCAGCACAGTGCTGGAACCTAGCAAGTACCCTAGACCTATTGGTTGATAATCAGCGGATTCCTTGGCATGGTGCCAGCACATCAAATTACTTGACAGACATGTTCATTATTATCAAACTAGTCCTTCTGCTTCATTGGAGCTACTGTCCATATCCCTTTTCAACTTCTCTGAGACCACATCTCCTCCTTCTCTGTTAAGCCCACTTAAGACACACACTTGATGCTCCATCTCAGGGTCCCAAGGAAACTTTGCTTTTGTTTAATGACAAGTCTCAGGAGCCACTGGGCTCCCCTGGATGGAGGCTGGTTGTAGGAACCAGCGAGAGCTCTGGGTTTCAGAAAGAAAGCCTTAGATGATCAAGACAAGTCTTCCAATCAGTGACAAATAAGATGTTTCCGTAGCCCTTAACACCTTAGCTCAGTAGAGCCATTTAAACAACCGTGTGAGGCATGTGAACATTCAGGGCGCCACTTGTTGTAATTGGGAGTTGGCAATTGTGCTGAGCAGGGCAAACACATCAGAAAGTGAGGTACTTCATAAGGATAAGGACCGAATCATAACCCAACCTGAGGGCAAACCATCAAACCAGAACACACTACAGAGCATTCTTTCATTGTCAAGGTTTCCTTCTCTGCCAAGTGCACAGGAGACTGCTGTCTCCACGAAAGGGAAAAATAGCCAACAATACACAATGGAGGTGATGGTGCTTAGCTCAAGAACTTACAGAGGCCCTGTGCAATGAGAATGTGAAAATAAATGGAAAAAGCAGTGATTTAGCAAGATAACCATGATTACTTTTGTCTTGCAAAAAGAGAGAGAGAGAGAGAGAGAGAGAGAGAGAGAGAGAGAGAGAGAGA
>CAJQZJ010033157.1:447380-462205 GCA_907164525.1 Lophiomys imhausi
AGAGAGAGAGAGAGAGAGAGAGAGAGAGAGAGAGAGAGAGAGAGAGAGAGAGAGACAATGCCCCAAACTCTGTCAGGGGATAATTGAGAGATGGTGTTTTTAATATGCCTGGACCAGCCTCATGGCATTTCATCACGGGAAAGGTTACTGCTGGCAGCTTGGGATTTCTGCAGTGCAGTTTGGGAAGCTTTGATCATATTTTACCTCTTGAATCTATAAAGAAATTGGACTGGACACCTAATGATCAATTCAATTTTGCTAACTGCTGTAATGGGTCTATGCCGAGTGGAATGAAAATATCCTACAACTTCCCTACTCGCAAGAGAGTAAGGATTCTTAAAAAGGCACTGGGATTGAAACATCCTCCCCACTAGGCCCTTTACAAAAGAATTCACAGTACTAATAATAATAAGACTTGCCATCTACTGAGTTCCCGTTGTTGGCTGCATACTGAGGTAAGTACTGGGCAGACATGATCTCTCCTAATCTATCAACCTTCCTATGATATTGCTACCATTCACCGCAAGGACTCAGAAAATAGGTTTGGAAAAATAAAGAAACTTGTCCAGTTTCTAACAGTCACCCCTGGATATCCACAGGGGACAGACTCAAGACCCCTCAGAAGGCAGCAAAATCCCTCAATATCCAAGTTCCTTATGGGCTTCATTTGCACATGTCACCTACACATATGCTCCTATGTCATCTCTATGTTATTTAAAAGGTCTAGGATGGCATAACCCAGACACTATGTGAATAGCTGTCATCTTTCTTCATTGTAGAATAATTATAAGAAAAGTCTGTGTGTGCTCAGTGTAAACTCAATTTTCTTTTTGAGTACATTCCATCTCTAGTCATTTGAATCGCTAGTTGTGGAATCCATGGATCCAGGGGCCAACTGAATAGCTCTTAATGTCAGAAAAGAGTTAAAACTTATTGCTGTCTAACACTTATGCCCACATGTTCTCTATCCCCTGGTTAAATGTGAGTTATAAGGATGTCCTCTCAGCTCTAATGGAAATTCAAATATCTACACCATTGATGTATGGTCTTGTGGGAAGAGTTTTTGTTTCTTTAAAAACCAGTTACATGTGAATGCTTTTGTTTTGATCCCATATGGGGCTGCTTCCGTTAGTCCACAGCTGTTAACTATAGTTGCCTTGTGCGCTAGCAGGGGTGTGGCTTAGCCAGCTGCAGAAATTTGAATTCTGAGGACTTTGGAGAGGGGTATAAATGCCAGAGTCCCAAAAAGGACGGGGGGGGAGGGGCTTTCTGAAGAAGGAAGAGGTTGATGCTCTCCTGCTGGTGCTCTCCCTGCTGGTGCTGCTGCTGCTGCTGCTGCTGGTGGTGGTGGTTCATCCTGCTGCTCTATTTACTGATTTGCTGTGTTGGCTGTTGCTGGTTTACTGTACTGCTGGATTTCTTGACTAATGAGTTTGGTATTGCCCCCCAAAAGAACCCTGCGATTCTATTCAGCAGGAAGTAGCTCAAGAGACCTACATCCCTTTCCCCTATAACCTTTGTTCTCTCATTGGAAGGAATAAGGGTTCGAAGGGAGGTAGAGATTTAAGTACAGTAAAATAATATAATGTAATAAAATGAAAATAGTAGTGTCCATCACCTACCCCATGTTCTTCTCCTAAGGAAGCTGACTCAGTTTGGAGGAACTTGTTCTGTTCCTGTTACTGGCTCAGTATGGCAGACAAGTAAGGGGGTTTGAGAAGCTTGTGTTCCTCCTTCCCACTTACAAATGGAAGAGTCTTTCCCCAAACATTTAATAATAAACCATGCCAACAGATCAGGCATGTTCATAGTCACAACAGCGCCTGGCTTCACAACACATCACTTTGTTCATATTTCTCCAAATAAAATTTGGATATGTCCTGATCTTCCACCTGGCCAGGAGGGTAAGGAATTGCAGGTACAGGCTTGACCAGTCTCTGCCTACCATGCACTGTGCAGCTCTCAGGATCCTTAAAGGCGGGATCTCAGTGTCATACTGGCCTGACTGGACAGGGGTAAGGCTCTTTGCCTTTGTTCTTCCCTGAGAAGTACATCCTGAAAACTGACAGAGCTCTCAAAATTTGACCAAATCATGTCCCACTAAACTTAGGAACAACACTAGTCACTGGATCTACAGGAGGGCTGCTGCATGGGAAGACTAGAGAAAAATCTGCAGAATGCCTTGCCCTACCCACTGTATTAGTTACCCCCATGTCACTGTGACCAAATGCCTGCACGAACAGCCTGAAGAAGGAAAACTGAATCTGGCTAATGGCTTTAGAGATTGACCCATGGTTTGAGGAAAGCGGAGACTAGGGATAACCCCCCCCCCCCCCCAAGGACCCACTCTCAGCAGCCTACTTCCTTCTGCTACGCTCTACCTCCTAAAGATTCCATAACTTCTCCCCAAATGCCACCTCACTTACTGAGTACCTAGTTATCTCAGATTAATCTAGAAAGCTTTAGAACAGCTTTGAGGAGCTGCAGCGAGGGCTCTGTGGAAAGGAGTGATCCAGGTTCAATTCCCAGCACCCACTGAATATGTATCACATAAGCCTATGGGGGAAATGTCATACTGAAACTGTAATACTCACCACTTGGGTATGCCAGAAAAAGCAGCTTTGTTCTTCTATGATAATCTTCTCAGTCAGCTCAGACTCTTCCTGTTTTCTGGGCACCTGCATGATACAACATGTTAGTGGGAGTTGGGAAGAAGGCTGCAGTTTCTGGCCCCAGTTTTGCTCATGATCTGGATGGCATCCCTGAAAAATGTGTGCCTCACATTTTCTCTGGGTTTTAACCTAGAAAAGGACAGTGGCACTTTCATCTACTGTGGAGAAGTCCTTACCAGACCCTTCCTTCTCCTCTCTTACTTTGCTTGCATGCTAACTCTGGCTCTCCTTTCCTCCCCCCATTCCCCGCCTTTTATCCTCCTGTTTCTCACTCTCACTAGAGGCTTCCAAACCCAGCCCTGTCCCCCTTCCCTTCTCCTGAAGCTTCCTCACCTATCCCTGTAGACTGTTAAAGGCTCTTGAGTCTGGCTCCCTCATCACCTGACTCTTCCATCCTGCACTGGGGTAGGAGGTGAGGAGGTGGGGGATGCAGGAAAGGGGGTTTCAGATTCCTAAGCTTTCATAGAAGTGCACACATAGAGGCCATCTTTGAAACTTCTCCACATCTTGATGGGATTTAGATCCTCATCCTACAGGGTGAGGCAGAAAATAGACCCTGAAACAAACCCATCAGCATCCTAAGCTCTCTTGCCTCTGTTGGGGTAGTGTTAAGCATTCTAAATGTTAATTAATTGGTCCTGCTTGCTGTCTGTTACTTACATTGAATCTGATTGGTTAAATAAAATGCCGAGGCCTGAGATTGGGCAAAGACAGAGAAAGGTGGGACTTCCTGTGATTAGAGCAGGAAGCCTGCGCCTTAGATGGAGGATTAAGGCATTCCAGCCAGCAGCAGGAAAAAGAAGGCATTCTAGCCAGCAGCAGGAAGAAGGAGGCACACACCATGGGTTAGAGAAAAGAACCTCATTCCACATGGCCAGGAACATTGGCATATCATGGAGAATGGCGGTCCAAGGGGATGTATGTATGTATGGGGTCATATTTGGGTAATAGAATTATGAGCTAGCTTAGATGGGCTAGGAGTGCACAACTCAGGCCTCGGCTTGATAAAATCCATGTGGTCTCTGTGTATTCATTTGTAATGGCTGCTTTAAGATTAACTGCCACCGATCAAGCAACAATAATCTAAATACTGGTTAAATAGTTTAATTAGCTATATTTTTTTACATGCCTCCTTTGTAACTCCCTCCCTATCAAAAAGGGTTTTGCCAAGTCCTGGGACAGAGTGCTCTAAATGTCCCTTACTTCTTCCTAGTCTTGTCTATCAATGCATCAAATTTAAAATCAAGTGCTTCAGAATGTAAATGGTTGATAGTCACAATCTAGGGTTTGTGATTAGTAGCTTTCCTTTTTTTTTTTTTTTTTAAGTGCCAACAAAACTAGACTCTTGGCCAGCTTCAGTCTGCTTAGACCTTCCTTCCCCAGAGCAAGAAGCTGAGATGTCCTGGATGTTGGAGTAGGGAAAGGACCTTAGATTCAAAGAACTGTGGGAGGGAAACAAATCTTGGTTATTACAGTTATCAAGTCAGAGTATTATTCTCTCTCAGGAGAAAAGGGTCCACACTTACTGAGTACCTAGCTATCTCAGATTAAGCTAGAAAGCTTTAGAACAGCTTTGAGGGGATGGAGTGAAGGCTCAGTGGTTAGGAGTGATTGATGCTCTTCCAGAAGACCAGAGTTCAACTCCAAGCACCCACATCAAGTAGCTCACAACCACCAATAACTTCAGCTGCAGAGGAACCAATGCCCTCTTTTGGCTTCATTTGGCATATGCATACCTGGGATGTACGTTCACACAATATATACATACACATATACATGTGAAATTTTTAAATTTAGAGACAACTTTGAAATAAGGGTGTGATTCTGTTCTCTTCAATGTCTAATAGGAAAGAAGGCAGATGTTAATGTGCTTGAGGCCTAGCAGCTGTGAAGAGTCAGTTACGAGCCAATCTTGGGTTTAAAGCCTATGTCCTCTGCACCACCTGCCCTCAGCAAATATACTCCATCAGCTGTATAATTTTTGGCAAGTCAGTTGTCCTATCTGGGCTTCAGTATCCCCACATATTGGAATAAGGAATATGACCTCAGTGTCTGTTCCTCTTGTCTTTGTAGCTTGAATGTCATCTGATGTCTGAGGCAGTGGAAGCCTCAGACAATGTTCAGCCACAGCTCTCAGACAGTGCTCTATCCATTGCTCTTGTTTGTTTGATAGATCAAGATAAACAATGGGCTTTGTTGCTTCTTGGAGTTAGATTTTAATTGTCAAGACCCTACCTTCAACTAAATCAGAACTATCTTTCTAGAGGATCCAATCTGTACAAAGTTACCTGCAACTGGATGCTTTTCTGGATTGCTTGACCTGGACAGGGGTTTGGGCTGTACTTTAAATCTGAACTGTCCCTCAGCCCATGGTACTATTGAAAAGTGATAGAGTCTTTAAGAGATGAGGCCTAGTTGTGGGAGTGGGGGAGCTGTGTCAGATTACTGGAGATATGCCTTTAAAAGAGTGATGGAACTCCAGTCTCTTCTTTTACACCTAGGCCATGAGGACACCTCCCTATTGGGGTACAATGTGTGAAGGTGTGTCTCTGTCCTTCTTCATCTACCTAAGGCATTCTCCGATTAGCTTTAATAAAAAGCTGATGTCCAATAGCTGGGCAGGAAGTAGAAGGCGGGACTTCCTGGTAGGGAGAAAGGGACTCTGGGAAGAAGAAAGAGGAAGGCTTTTTCACTAGGAGACTTGAGAGGAGATGGAGGTGACACTAAGACTTTTTAATATTTCAAACCTTGGGGCTTAGCTGGGCAGACTCTCAACTATGTCATCTAAGTAACTGGACTGTCTAGCCCCATTTTGCCATGCAGCTAGCTATACCTTCCAGGCCCCTTGCCATGTCTGTCTGACATGCACTACCATCATCTTGGGACACCTTCCATGTACTACCACAAGGTCAATGCAATGGGGCCAACCAACCATATACTGAAGCATCTAAATCTCCAAGTCAAAACATAAAAAGAAAAAAACTTTTCTTGGATGATAGATTCTCTTGGGTAGTTATAGTAATGGAAGACTGACTGGTGCAGCTTCTAATGAGGACAGCTTAGCTTTGTCCTGTGGGTCTACCTTCCCCCGCTAACATAAAGCCTAAGATCTCCTAGCCTACTCATATTAGGAAGCTCCTATCTGCCCTTTATCACTATAGTGCCTCCCTTTCATGTCCAGCTGTCTCTGTTTTGGTAGATGCAAGCCCATAGGCAGTCCCTACTTGTCTGTGTTCACAGAGATTGCCAGGGAAGATGGCTCTGCCCTGATCTTTCACCCCAACCCAGGTGACCTAGAACATCACCTTCATTCTTTTCACATTATGATCAGATTTCTAAACCTGAAGATTCTCCTATCTTAGTCACATTCAGCCTCTTTCAGCCTTGGAAACCCGAGACCCATTTATAAAGGTTGCCTTTTGTTCTCAGTCTCCAGCCTTTCCTGTCCAGAGAAAAGGGACCCCTCCACACCCCTAAATCCAAAAGATATATTCTTGAGTGCCAAGCTGGGCACATCAAGCTCATTATGGAATTAGGGACTTGGGGGGCTATCAATAGTTTTGATCAACAGCTTCTAGTGGTGAAGGAGGGAATGGATCCCCATCACCCAAGAGCCAATAAATGACAGATTGTGTGGACCCAGAAAGGGAACTGGGATGCAAGACAGGAGCACTTACACAGAGAGAAATGCAGGAAGATTTTCTTAGGCCACACACACGTGGCAATGGCCACCTCTCTGCTCTTTTTATGTGACTACCAAAGTTCCAAGGACATGGCCTAAGAGTGTGGGATCTGTTCTCTATGAGTGTGTAGCTGTGTGCTCTATGCCTTAAAAGGCCTACTAATAGGGGGCTTTTTTAATGCTCAAAAGAAATTCAGGACTTTTTTTATCAAATCTTTTAGTGACTTACTATTAGACAGACAAGCATGGGAGGCCTTTTCTTGGCTGGCAAACTGTATTGAGTACAGAAAAAGCCTCCCAAGAACCAAAGATAAAAATAGATGTCTGCCTCCTTTGCTGAACACCATCAGAGGCCAAAAGAGATGGAGGGGTTGTAAACTCCTTTATTTTGGGAAGGGAGCACTTCACTTGCTGAATTATTGAGAGTCGTGGGAAGACATCCAGAACAATGGTTTTCAACCCATCTATAAACTCAGAGTTCAGGGAACTCCACAGGAAGCCGTAGTGAAATAAGGGAAGGGTCAGATTTACCAAGCCATTCTCTCCTCTGCCCGGTTTCAGTCAGACATACTGCTTTCAAGTACATCTGAGGGTCTGTCAAAATGACCTCAAAGATGTGAGAAGCTGGCTCAGTGGATAAAGCATTTGCTGGGTGCAGTGGGAGGCCCTGCCTAAGGAGGTACAGTGAGAGCAGCATAAGAAGGCCCTGGACATCCTCTCCTCACTTCTCACTCAGCATCATTCTGCCCTTCTGTACCTAGACTCAAACGTCAGATCTGTTCACCCCCAACTCTGCATCTTTTCTTCTTAGAGTTTCTCTGCATCTTTTCTTCTTAGAGTTTCAATTTCCTTTTTTTTCAATTCATTTTTTTACTAAGTTCCTCAGTTATATTTCCAAATTTCTTAATTTTCTCTTCATTAATTCTTAATGTGCACTTTAATTCCCCAGCACCAAGTGCTTTATCTCAGGAACCCTGTTCTTTATCTGAAAGTTGTTGCTTTTGAGTATGCTATATCATTCCTGATGACAACCCAATTTTGTTAGTTAATACTTTTTAAAAACATATCTTTATTTTAAAGTATCTGATATGTGTTGTGTGAGAATGTGGGTTTGTTATACATCTGAGCACAATTCCCACAGTGTTAGAAAGGGTTGTTGGAACTGAAGTTACAAGCAGTTGTGATCTGCCTGATGTGGGTACTGGGAACTGAACTCGGGGCCTATGGAAGAATAGTATGTTCTCTTAACCACTGGCCCATGGACCCAAGTCAATTAATTCTTTAAAAGAGTTTGCTACTATGTTATTTTTTGTTTTATGACTAGACTGCTGGAACTTGAAAGTCTGTAAAGATCTATGTCTGTGTCTTTGGTACTGAATTTCATTCCTCCCTTCCAGTATATTTCATAAGCTCCTGTTTGTAGTACAAGGTCCTATTTACTTTTTAGTTGTGCTAATCCTGTGAGCCTACTTTATGGAAATTCCACTCTGAAGAGAATTTCCAGGTGTTTCCATCTAGGCCTTGGAGTCTCACAAGTAACCCTCCCAAGTAATAGTTTTTCTCTGCCTACAAAATGAGCCAATTCAAGCTGAATTAAAAATATGAAAGCAGGTTTATTTGGGGCATCTCTCAGGCGGGTTCACTGGTCTCAGAGAACAGGGCCAGGGAAATTGCCATGCAACAGGGAGACAGAGAGGTGGGTAGCAAAGAGAAAAAGAGAGATAGTGTGAAGAAAATAGGAACGGAAGGAGAAAGAGAGAGAGAGAGAGAGATTTGGGGTGGCTGGCAGGCCCTTTTATCTGCTGCACATGCCTGGTGCTCCTGGCAGTGGCAGGTGATGATGTAAGCAATTGCTAGGTCCCTGAGAGCAAGCCAGTGGAACTGCTTTATCAGGGTTAGGGTCTCGAGTTTGAATCCCAACACCAAGGAGAGGCCAAGGCTTGCCAGCACGCACATACATCAGGCATAGCTGCCTCTGCTTGCCCTGTGCTGAGGCCTGATCTTATAATCAGATGTCAGCTGCCCAGTTTGTCTTCTGCGCATTTGCTTCCTGCTTACTATTTCCACATCTGGTGTCACCTCACAGTTTTGTTTTAGTTTTCTGAGATGCAGGGGAGGGACGATGCCAGGGTTGTTTGTAGAGATTTCCTTTATAGCTCACAATTTTCATGGTGCATTTAAAAAGTGTGTTTTCTCTAAGGCCTTACTACTATCACCTGGGTTAGCCCTAACAGGAAGGTTGTTTGCTGTAGTACTGGAGGAGGGCGAGAGACCTCTTTCAGCTCAATGAATTCTGTTAATGGAGTCCCCTTGCTGAACTATTTTGTCCAGATGCTTTGGGCTTTAAAGGCCTACCATCCCATTCTTTGAGAGTCTGGCCAGCAAGTACACTGCCCTAAAAACACAACTTGAGCTTCTTAGATTTGCTCTTGTTACAGTAGGCCTTGTACTGGTCCTCTCTGATCCTGTCTGTCTTCCTTCTGTCCCCTCACATGTTGATGAAAGTCTCTGCCTTGGTGGCAGTGCCCATCCCTTATCTTCAAAAGGCACTTTTGTAGATTGTATTGTCCATGCACACACACGGCCTTGCCTATCATCCTGGTAGTCCTCTGAGCACGACATCAATGTCTCCACTTCAGGAAAGGACATTAAAGTTCACAGAAGTCACCACATTTACCTTGGAGTTTAAAGTCTGTTCATCAGATCCTCCTGCCCCCAAATCCATTCTTTCCCACATAAACCCATGTTCCATGAGAAAGGAAGCCACCCACAATGATTCATGCATTCCTTCCTTCACTCTAACATTTATTGATCTTCTGTTATGTATCGGGCACTATTCCAGGCATGAGATTATTGACAACAAAACCTTGCCCTTAAAACCTCAGGTTACAGTCTAGGCAGATAATAAATAAGCAAGAGGCTGTAGAATTTAGCCAGAGAGTAGTCATTTCCTTGGACAGATAAAAGAGGTTTCTAGGGGAATATGGGACAGGATGAATGGTGTGAAGGAAGGAGCTATGGGCAGAACCAGAGAAAATTATGCCAGGAAGAAGGAGCAGCATGTGCCGATACTGTGTTTTGTATGGTGTTCTAAGGAGGATGTGTTCTAAGTCTGCTGAAGGGCTCTGAGACTGGAGGGTTCCATGAAAATCAGAGGGCCATGAGAGACGTTGAGCCTGGGGACTTTGTGAAAGAAGATCCAGGGAACATATGTGAGGAGGATGGAGAGTTTGGCCCTTGGAAGTGTACTTCCTCCTAAAATTAGAAACTGCGTGCTGTGTGAATTGGATTTTAACAACTGTCTAATTTATTTGTCCCTTCACAGGCTTACAGGTTTTCCCAGCTTCCTGAAATGGTGATGGGCTCTCCCCCACCACCTGTCCCTCCCCGGACAGGTCCTGTGGCTGTGGCTTCCCTCAGGCGGTAACATATTCATTTCCTGGTTTTGTTTGGGATATTTGAAAAACATTTGACGCCACCCACCTTCTCTGCTGTTTAGTCCTGTGGACAGTTGCACCAGTAAACTCACTTCATTCCCTACCCCTATTCAAGGTGCATCCCCAGTGGCTGGGACACAGGAGTATCATGAAGGAAGTGGAGACTACAGCACATTGAGCAATTTACATGTCTTTCTAAATAGAAAGTCTATGAGATCCCACAGTCAAAAACACCCGAGGTTGATTGTCCATACCCTCACCTTGAAGATATGAAAATGACAAGTGTGGCTTCCTCCTGCTGTGTTTGCATACCCAGAAGTGCCTTTGTTTTACCCATAGGGCAGCGTCTCGGGGGGCAAGGGAGGCATTCTGGGTACGAACTCCTAGTCTTGACTTTTCAGTGAAGAGGCTGAACTCTTACATCTCAGTACGAGGCATTTGCTAACCCCTCCCTTTGTTCTTTACTGATGCACCCAGCACACGTCTTTAATAAAGTGGAACAAGAATTACAAAACAAAACTACAAACAAACAAACAAAAAGCCAGGAGTTCTGGGGAAGGAAGGACTAATTCTGATACCCAGAGAGGGGATAACCCAGTCCTGGGGAATGTATTGGTCACTGTCCTGGCTCTGCTCCACAACCTCCCCCAACATACTAGTCAGCACATCTTGGGACACTGGCATATACTTTGTGAAGATGTTTAAAAAGAAAAGAAAACAAAGTGAGCTTCCCTAGAAAAGATGCTGTGTTCAGCTCTGATGGTTCAGTGTTGAACTGGCTTGACATCGCCCCTTGAGGCCAGTGGCAACCAGGGTGGGTGGTAAGAAGCTGACCAAGGATCTATTGCCTGATCTGCCAAAGGTCTGCCAGAAAGGGCTTTCAGCAGAGTGTACAGGGTAAGATCCAGGGGTTTCCCTAGGAAGGGTCTAATGCCTCAGAGGTATGGGAGCAGAGAAGCAAAGAAGGAGGGATGAGAAAGGGAGACCTCCACCCTGGCCACCCCACCTCACCTCCCACCCTATGGTGTTGTCGGATCTTCCTAGCATCCCTGAGGAAGCATAGGTGGGGAGTGGGGGTGGTACTGAGCTTTTCTTGTGAGTTTCAGATTAGAGGTTCCCCTCCCCTGCCTCAGTCCTTTGTGACATTTCTTCTGCCAATTCCCCCCCCCCACCTTCTGATCCATCAGACATCCTCACCAACTGGAGGATGTCACTTCCCTTCATGGAAACCCAGAGCATTAGACCAGGAATGCACTTCAGGGTTAAAGCTGTCCATCTCATGGCTACTGCTGATGTTATCACCTCCTAGGTCTACCATCCCCAGCTATACCCAGAACTAATTGCCTTTTACCTTTTATGTGGAAATTAAATATTCTACTACCCAGAACCATCCTTAGAGAACTAACCTCAAACAGGAAAAAACAAAAACCCAACCCCACTGTGGTGCAGGTCCGGGTGCCTCCTCCCCCGCTGACACCCACAGCAGTCCTTTCGTTAATTGGGGCAAATCAGTCCGAGGACCTCATGAGGATGGGGCTTGAAGACATCACGCCACCACGTCTAAATGCAATGTGACTGCCTGACGCCTCAGACATTCTCACATCACACAGTCTGCCCCTCTGCCCTACCCAGGTCCACCTCAGACATCGGCAGCAAGACCCGGATGGTGGAGTCCACGGGACCTGAGTCCTCCCAGTTGCATGACAGTGCCTCATTTGCCCAGGTGTCCAGAGGTCCCGTGTCAGTGACGCAGTTGGATCAATCGGGTTTAAATTACTCAGGTGAGCCAGGAGAGAAAAAGCCCTGTTCCTTGTGCTGGGCCCGCCCCCTAGCCACACAAACTGCCACTGTAGGGACCAGAACCATCTATGGACCAAAGGAGCTACTGGTTTTATTTCTTTAAAAAAAAAAAAAGGTTGAAACCAGACAAAATACCTCGTATGATTAATATTTTGTCATATTTCAGGTTTCTGTTTATTTTACCTTTACAGCACGACACATATAACCTTCCTTCACCAAGGTGACCATTGTCCTCACTCACGCTATGCATTTTAGACCTGTACTGTGTTGTTATGCACCTATGTAAAGGTATATGCTAACAAATGCTATATGCATTTTAAAACGGCACCAATCGTATGCTACACATTTCTTTTCGCACTGTTTTCTTTCTCAGCATTGTTTGCAGGGCTTCTCCAGATGGCTATATGAGCACAGGCTAGCCACTCATTCATACTGCCATGTCAGTGTTCTTGACATGGTCTGTAACCGTCAGTTCTTTTGATGAACATAAGGGTCATTTCCATTTGTTTTTGGTTTGGGGTTTTTTTTGTTGTTGTTGTTTGTTTTTGTTTTTATTTTATTTTTATTTTTTGTCATTAACAGACAATGTCAGACAATGGAACCAGAGGTTTGCACATGGCCTACTTTGTATGTGACCTGGTTGAATTTTTATTGTATTCATGCCATATCTTTATGGCTAATCCTGCCAGCACCAGTTGCCAACACTTACTAAACTGATTTCCAGGAATTCCTCTGGTGAAATTCAATCCTTTTGATTGCTTTTGTTGAATCCTTAAAACCATATGTTTTCCCAGGAAGAAAGTACCTGCACCCAAAACATGCTTTCCTCTGGACAAGGTCAAGGCTGTTAGCGTAGGATGAGGGAGTGGGTGGGGGCTCTATAGAGGGAGTTAGACCTTCAAAGCCTTAGAAAGCTTGTCTGAGCCACAACAGATGATGCCTGCCATATTGACTAGGCAGGTGATGGGGCTGTGGCTGCAGAATGAGGCCTACTCCCCCCCAATGACCTTTCCCTTGCATCCCCTAGCCTGGACCAAGGTCAGAGTCCTCCCTAGACACCCAGCTTCCTGAGCTAGCGTCCATGCAGGCTCAGTGCGAAGGGTGTCAGCTGGACTCTCTACTCCCTCTTAGGGGATCGGAAGGTGAGAAAAGTGAGGCACTGCTAGTCCATAAAGCATCTCATGAAGCGGGGGGTGGAGGTGAATACAGCCCCCACCCCTGCAAAGAGAATACAGCCTGGATCTTAGCCCCTCTTGTCCTCTGTACCAGATTCCCCAGGTAGGGCGCCACCTGCTCCCTTGGCAGTCACAGTGACCTTGATAGAACTCCACCAAGGAAAGCCAGGTACCCTCCACTTCAGGCACTCCCCTTCTTATGCATCACCTAGAATCTCAGCCATGGTGGCGAGGGCCCTGCTCTACCTTAGATGGATTCTCTGTGGCCAGGGAATTTTCCACTTTTCATGGAGCTGTTTCAATGGTATAGTCAAGAACACGTGCCTGATCCTAGGCCTCATTCACTGAAACTTTGGGTGCAACTGCAGCCAGGTAGTCTGTGAAATGGCGTTTGTTTGGCTCTTGCGGGTAGGAGTCTGGATCCAGAGTCCAGCCTCTCCTGATCTCCCACCCACTGCCTCTATGCAGGTGACACAGTGCCAGCGGTGTTTGCCATCCCAGCTGCCAATAGACCTGGCTTCACCGGCTACTTCATCCCAACACCTCCCTCATCCTACAGGAGCCAGGCCTGGATGTCCTATGCAGGAGAGAATGAGCTTCCAAGCCAGTGGGCTGATTCGGTGAGACCCTCGCTGATGCTCCCATAAAACTCCCCCTGCCAGGCACACCTCCAGGAGAAAATGAGATGAAAGGCAGAGACCGGCGGAGTCCAGTTCTCTCAGGACCCCTCCCACCATGCCAACCGCCGAAGGGAACCATTTTAAAGGATGTGGTGTGGTGAGGCATATGACCTCTGATGGGGAAATTTGAAACTTGTTTTCTAGCATACCTTCTACCTGGCCCTAGCAGGGTGATCTTAACCAAGTAAATTTTATAGTAATAACTACCATCTGCTTAGTATTTTCTGTGTGCCAGACCTCATGTTCCGTAAACTGTCTTATTTAATCTTCACAACAGTTTGATCACGTGAGTTTTATGATTCCCATGACCGCTCCCATCTTGCAGATAAGGAACCCGAGGCTCTGTCATGTGATATAAAGTCTAAAGCAAGAGTTAGAGTTTATACCAGTCTGATTCCAAAGTGTTTATTAAAGTTATTTCTTTCAACTGTTGCATTTGACAAAATTTTAGATCAAATGTCAGCAAATGAAGCCTCAGAAGACCTGAACCCATCATCGTATGGTAGATCCCAAGACCTCCTGCTTGAGTTCCATCCCAGGCTTTGTTTGTCCTGGTCCTTTGATATCTCTCTTCATTCCATGTAGGGGTGTGGGACAGATAGATATACATGCCTTTGGAGTTACCAGTCGTGGTCGTGCAAAAAAATAAAGTTTCAACACCACCACCAGCATGGATCCTACATATATAAACTTTCCTATTAACAAAAGCTTATTTCTTTGGTTTTTAAAACAGAAAAACATATATGTTGCATATAAAGTTTCTGAAATGAATGCTCTCTGTTCCCTCTCCTTTCAAGTGGGCATAACGTAACTAAACCATCTTCTATGAGTGGTTCAGCATTCTTATGAAGCCCACAGTTCTCAGGAGGCATTGAGGATTCTGCCTTTTTGTCAAGTGTCTACAAACTAGCAATTTCTGGGCTTGTCACTAGGGCTTCATGTGTTTTTTTTTCTTTGCATGAGCTTCTTCCCAGGTGGTACTTTATGCGGTCAATATCTCAACATCCTTACATGTGCTTTTCCTAATGTGCCATTCTCCACAAGCGAAACGTGCCTGAATTCATTTAAACTATTTGCAAAGTTGGAGTACATTAGCTCTGGGAGAGGAAGGAGAGTGATTGATTTCTTGCTGTTAGGTCAGTGAGTCTAACCTGGTGTCGCGTCCCCCTCGACCAGCAAGGATGACGCAACTCGCAAAAGCTCTTCTCCAGCAGTTTATTCAGGTCCCTTGAAAACAGTCTTCTGAATGCCCGGGCAGACCCAACCCACAGGCTAAATACTATATGAACAGCCAATCAAGTAAAGCCACGTGGTGCTATCTTAGAGGCCCATGTATGCGGAAGCAAGCCAGATCAGCGGTCTTAGCCAAATATGGACTT
>CAJQZJ010033157.1:462215-501929 GCA_907164525.1 Lophiomys imhausi
GGAAACCGGCGCCATCTTTAGGGCGCGGCACATCGCAGCTCTCTACAACCTGGTACTTCACATGATCCATTTGGGTGGTTGTGGGAGAGGCCTCATCCTTACCTGTGTCTCTCTCTCTCTCTCTCTCTCTCTCTCTCTCTCTTCCTTTCTTTTTCATTGTTTTTCTTTGTGTGTTTAGCTGTTGTTTATTTTTGAGACAAGGTTCAATTCCTAAGCCCAAACTGACTTGGAATTCACAATGTACTGTGGAGCCAAGGCCAAGTGGTAAACTCCTGGCAATCCTCCTGCCTTAATGCCCCTAGTGCTGGGATTACATTCATGAGCCACTCTCTTTCTCAGCCCTCCATCTTATTCCCAGTTTGTTTTACTGATGAATTCCGAGCGTATTTGACTCTGTAAGTGTTAAAATGTAGAAATGATGTGCGTGCTTGTCAGAGTAACAAGCAAGTCACACTGGGCAGACTCTAAGCCTGCACCTTGCTCAGCTATGTGCTCTACAGGACTCAAAGGAAATATTTTCCAAATTCTTGGCCCTTGCCCTCAAGATGCTTACCACACATAGCTTACCTAGGCTTTTAATACATCCAGATGCCCTTGGGTTCACAACACCTTAGAGAAGGAGGAAAAAGACCTCAGCACATGCAGTGCCGAAGTCATTCCAGAATCATTCCCAACAGTGTGAAAGAGGTTAAGTTTCCCAGGCTCGGTTTAATGCTGCAGCCTCGATAGGTCTTTCTTGGAGCCCAGTTATCCCCTGTAGCTCAGCTGCGAGGTGTGCCCAGGCATGGAGCAAGGTGGGCTGTACAGGTGACCCGCAGCATGTCAGAGAGAGCACAGGAAGCTCAGAAAGTCAGCTAGAAACAGACACCCCATTGGGGCTGATTAAAGAGATGACATGCCCAATATATTGATAAGAGAAAAACAAGGCCCCCATCTTCATTTAGATACCTGACCTTCCTGGTCCCCCAAATCGCCTGGACCTGGGGTGCCACATAGATTTTAACCTCGGTGATAGATGGAGAAGCTTCCAGAAGAGGCATCAAGGTTAGATTAGTTACTTTTCTCATTATTGTGAATGAAATAATCTGACAAAAAGTAACTTGAGGAAGAAAAGCTTCTCATTGGCTTACAGTTCAAGGAGATACAGCCCAGCATATCAAGGAGGGTGTGATGGTAGAATCAGGAGGCTGCTGGTCATATTGTATCTGCAGCCAGGATGCAGGGAGTTAACAAGAAGCGAGGCTGAGCTTTAAAGTCTCAAGGGTCACTCGCCCTCAGTGACCTACTTCCTTCAGTAAGGCTCCACTTCTGAAAGATTTCAGAACCTTCCCAAACATCACCACCAGCTGAGGATCAAGTTCAAATACATGAGCCTGTGAGGCTCACAAAATCACAACATAGACTAGGCAGGTGCTTGTGCTATGATTGATTGGTGATGTCTGTCAAGGAGTAGTAGTATTTGCAGCCCTGGATTCTTGCCAGCAAAGCTTGATGGTGCTTGTCTAGTTCCTCATCACCCCCACTTTTGACTACTACCCTGAGACCACCCCAGTTGGGCTAGTTATCTGTCCCTTGCCAATTTCAACCATTAGCATGAAGGCTTGATGTCAAAGAGAGAGGGTTGTGTATTGACTCTCTACTCTGATTCATGCACTGAGCTAAGTTTGAAATGTAGCAGCTTCCTCCTCACATTTTTGGCACCTACTGGCCATCTTTCAGTGATTTCCTAACTGTGCCTAGAACTCCACACTCTGAGAGACTTCCTGCTATATGCTAGGCGTGTAATTCCAAGCATGCGACAAGGCAGTGAGAAAGTGGAGGTGGAGGGAGCCCTACCTTCATAAAACTGATAGCCTGAGATAGGTGCTGGTGGCCCTAGGAGGAATGCTTGCCAGACTAGAAAAACTGCATGGGAACACTTGACTGGTGTGAGGCTGGAAAAGGTCCCTGAAAGAATGGAAGTTTGAGCTGTGATCTGAAAGGCTTCCTGTTTTCTAGTCTTGGTTCTTGGCTAACTCCAGCCACCTATATATTCCTAGTTAGTTCTTGTGGCTGGATAAGTGGGGCAGTCCAACTCTGGGTTTCTTCCAAAGCACAGGGGAAGCTTTCTAACCCTTGTATGTAGAGACATTAGTAGCTTTTGGCCACTTTGTTTGTATTTGCAAAGTCTTGTGGTGAAATTTAAACCCCAAACTCAAACTTAAGGCATCAATCCAATTACTTTTCCTTGAGTGAGTCCTCTGTGCCTCACCTGGACCCCTGAGGGAGACTTGGAACTCATTTCTACCAGATCCACCCACAGTGGCCTTGCTGAAGTTATCTTCTCCTCTGCTGATATCCATGAAGGGTTCCCATCCCATGATCTCAGAAATCTACCTTCTCAAGAGGGACTATCAGAGCACCCAGCATTCAGCATTCCCCTATCCCAAATGTCTGAATGTTCATGTCCCTCTACCTGATTCATGGGCTGAATTTTGCAATGTCAAGGTGATGACTTTAGGAGGTAGGACTTGGGGAGGTGGTTGGTTTGTGAGGATGAAACACTTGTGAACAGAATTAACGTTCTTATAAAAGAAGCCCCCATGCAGCTGCCCTCCTGCTGTGTCTGTCACATTGGTGACAGGAAAAGGCAGTTGTCAAGAACCAAGAAGGAGCCTCTCACTAGACACTGGAGTCCCCAGCCATCATGAGTATAATAAATAAGTTTCTGTTCTTTATAAGCTCCCTGGTCAGTGATATTTTGTTACAGCAGCCTGAAGAGATTAAGACAGCTATCCTGCTCCAACCTCCCCAGTGGCCCCAGATGGGAAGGAGGCCAGGTGTCGTAGTGTATATCTGTAATTCCAAAAGTCAGGAGAGAGAGCTGGGAGGATCACCAAGGCCAGCATGATGTACAGTGAGTTCCAGGCCCACTCCAGAGGCTCAACGCTTACTGTTCACAAGTGTGTCCAATTGGTAGATCGCTACAGAAGCACACGCTCTGTGGGCTAACGTTCAGTTGCTTTTAGATGGGACACCCTGAGGATACAATCCCCACCCACCATACCCTTCTGTACCCCTTTATTCTTGTTTTCCCACCTGTCTGGCCTGCCTATATCACCTCTTGAACCTGGAAGTGATTTCCCGACATGTCTTCTACGTCTGCCCCACAGCACTGTGCACCTGCTTCCTCAACACTCACTTTTCCAGCATTCCAGCCAGCATCCTGGGTTAGTCTTTGTGGACCAATCAACATTCCACATATGGTACTGTTTCTATGGGCAAAACATTCACAGATTATAAATCTTTTGTTTGTCTTTATACCTAGAGACTTCTGTATGTTTAAGTAGAGAATGATGTGTCTTTCAATTAAAAGATTTTTTTTCAAGAATGTGATAGTGTACCCCTATCCAAAACATTGTAGTGTGTGCATTAATCCCCAATGGTTCCATCCAGGCATAGCAGAGCATGTCTTGGTGGCTTGTTGACTGTGTTTCCTTAGGTGGTGGCACCCATTGCTTCAGGGTCCTCAACTATGAAGCAAAGGTACTGTCACCTACCAGTAGATTGTTGTTTGCAGAATTAATGAGAAACTATGTGAAAATCATTAGGGCTCAATGGATAATAGCTATTGTTATTAATAAAAATTACTACAGCTCTGTTCACTTGGTTGTGCTTAAATTAAAAAAAGAAAGCCAGTGTCATTGGAATGTGAGCTCAGGTGTTTTCTTAACATTTTCAGCAAAGTTGAGAAACACGTATTTAATTTATCCAGGCTGCATACTTAGTGAGTACAAGGTAGCTATTTACTGAAGACACTGACTCTGGGTGCTAGGGGGGGTGATAGCTGTGTGATAGTCTGTGATTTCAATTCTTACTCTAAACCACTTCCTTTGGCCTCAGTCTCCTCCTGCTTCTGGTGTTGAGTGTGTCCTGTGCCTTGAGCTTCCTTCTAACCTGCGTTTCTTCTGCTCTCTCCCAACTCTTGTGCAGGTCCCTCTTCCTGGGTACATCGAGGCCTACCCCCGGTCACGTTATCAACAGAGCTCACCCGCCAGGCTCCCTCGCCAGTATAGTCAGCCAACCAACCTTCACCCCAGCCTAGAGCAGGCCCCTGTCCCCTCCACAGCTGCCTCGCAGCAGAGCCTGACAGAAAATGAGCCTCCAGACACTCCGCTGACCAACATCTCCACTGCAGCCCTCGTGAAGGCTATCCGGGAAGAAGTAGCCAAGTTGGCCAAGAAGCAGACAGACATGTTTGAGTTCCAGGTCTAAGGCCTCAACCCTGAGGGAGTCTGCACTTGAAGAATGTGAGACAGCACACAGGCGTTGGGTTCCTCTCCCCTAATGTGTGGGGGCTCCAGAAAATAGACAATGCGTGGGTCTTTCTCACCCTCAGATTCTGAAAAAGTCAACAGTGGGGCTGCTGGGAAACAGGAACTGTGTAAACAATTGGGTTCTGACTTCTGCAGCCAGTTGTGGGTCAACAAGTCCCTAACTGGGACCCTGTGCTTGTTATTCTGTTTGCCTGAATGTTTGAACTGTGAGTAGAATTTCCTTAAGGAGCCCCAATCGTGAGAGGCACTAGCTAGCCTGCAGGTTCCTGTCCAATATCCCATTTTCATAAATCACCAGAAGGGAGAGAATGGCGCTCTGTCTTCAGTGACCTCTGCATACTCTCCTTTCTGTGTTAAAGGCAACACAGGAGTGTAATTAACCACCAGACTTGTACTCTCTCATTGAGCCACGACCATGATCGCTTTAAAAATCACCTCTAGTCTGTAAGGGAGATGCTGACTCTCCAGCCAAGAAACTCTAGTCTGTTTGCCTTTAAAGGCTCATGTTCAAAGTCAAATGAATTGGATGGAAATCAGTTCCAATGGCTGTGCCTATAAATAGTCCTGACTCTTCTTACCCCCCCCCCCCACCTGTTAATTAAAGGCCAAGAAAGAGAGACGATGAGCCAGAATGGTGGACTTGTGTTAACAGACTGTTTAAAAGGTGTTGTCATTTTCGAAATAGAGTCTCCTGCAAATTGGGATCCAAATGAAAGAGAATCGGTGCTAAGAGGCTTGGGTGCCTACAAAACAGAAGCAGTTATTTGTGGAGGTTTTGCTTTGTTGGTGTTGAAGATGGCCTGAGAACCCAGCCATCCAGGGGGAATAATAGGTTCATCAACTTTAACAAGATCAACCTTCTCCACAATGAAGTCCAGCACTTGCTGCTGAGCGATATGAAGGAGCATTACTGACTCTGTTAGAGATGGGAAAGGTGGAGCCACGGTCACCTCAAGCTGCAGCCTCTGTTTCTAGAAACTTCTGAATGTAGGAAATCTGATCTGAGATTAAATGCAAGGCATCTTTTTAAACATCTACGGAGTTCAGCAGTTCTACATAGTGGATGGATGCAGGAGAACATTTGCTGAGATGGCAGGGATGGGATGGTGATGTCCCGTGTCACTCTCCCTGTCATGAAGCATCAGCCTGCAGAGTCCTGAGTGGAAACACTGACTTGCAGCTCTGGGGTACCAGCCACTGACAACCTCTGTGTGCAAATAAAACTGACTTGGGGTACCAGAGGAAAAGGGAACCCTGAGTTTCCTCTCCATCTTTGGGAGCCATGTATGATATCAGGGGGCTTATTTGGTGTGTACTGGAGAACATGGTCCCGTCCTGCCTTTACCCATGATCCATCTAGCTTCAGCTGTCCCTATGACCCTCTGAACCCATCTATCCATTGTCTTCATGAGTTTCTTTGGTCTTTACTGAGAGAGAGGAAGCTTAAAGGCTGAGAGGAGAGTAGTTGTGGAGCTGATTAATGGGAGATTCAAACTGTCAAAGCACAGATTTTCCCAAGAAGCTGTTTTTATTTCCCTATGGTAAATTGTCCTCTCTGGAATGTTAAGAGATGATATGTCACGGAATCCCCAGACAAGCCTCTTGTGGGGATGCTGTTAGGTAGTGTCCTTTTTAGTACGCTGGTTGATCTTTCACAATGTTAGTTTTTTGTTACTTAATAAGAAATCAACTATAAATAAAAGTATTTTTGTAATTTCCATGTGTATATAAGGTATATTTCTACCAATGGCCAGTTGTAGTCCAAAACTGAAATCAGCTTGCAGAACACTGTGGACAGTGCAAGATTTTACTGACAGACTAACACAATGCCTAAATCTATTCAAACAGGCATTCGATGCACTTGAACGAACAAAGAGCCAAAGAAACTCAGCCTTTTCATGCAAATGGTGGAAGTCTGATGAAGCCAGCCGCATTTCTCCACTTTGTCAATAATATCAGTATTTCATTAGTGCAGTGGTATCAAGCACAGTACTCTGTGGACTTGGTAAATGCTTGTGACGTGAGAAAGAAGTTTCTAGACCATAGAATATGATGCTTCAAAAAGACAGTGTCTAAGCTTTGGGTTCTAATAACTTCCAGATTATGAATCTAGAATTAACAGTGGTGTGGCTCCAGATTGCTAGGAAAATGGAGCCACAATTCACTGGAGTATTTGCAGAACCCCATGAAATACTTAGTTCACTGAGACAATTAAAATATCATGATAAATCAGATACTCTCTTAAACTAGATACTGTAGGTTTAAGAATTCTATGCAAAGAAAACCTTAATGGGAAAAAAATAATGTGCTCATGTTTTTCCACCATAGTTAAAGCCTTCTGGGACTAATATGTTGTTCCTTCTCCTAATCTTATAGAGATGATAGGCCCCAGGATAGGAGACGCCGAGAAGTTCAGATGCTTAAACATCACCACGTGATGTGAAAAATGGGGTTCCATGGGAGCCCAGAGGAAGAGTGAGTTCAGATCATCATGATTCCAGTCTCAGAAGCCAAAGTCCAGAGAAGTGGAGGGTTGAGCCCAAGCCTGCTGATTATGCCCAGCCTGCTCTCCATTTTACCATGCTGCTGTGCACTTGTTGGTGACACATTTCTTTCACTGTGCCCAGAAGTTTTAAAAATAGGCAAGAGTCATGTGAAGGATCCATAATAAATATTCTTGCCAAAAAATGGGGGGGAAAATCAATTTGGCCTTTTCCAGAGAGTATCGCTGAAGAAACAATGTCCTTAGTTGCCACTAAAGCTGGTGTGGGTGACTTCCTCTTCAGCACCAGGGGTGAAAAGGGCAAGCAGCAATGCACTGACACTCTGTCACTGTATCAAGTGGCCCAGTAAGGTGGAAACATAAAGGTCTACTGTGTGTGGCCTGGTATCTGAGATCTGAGACTTGTGCAGGAACAAGGTAGCAACTGTGAATGGGGTGTATGGAATGGGACATTGCTTCTTGAAGGGCTCAAGGCAACTCACTATCCCAGGAGAGTAATGTCGTGCACTTGTTATTTTTAAAGCCCAGAAAACAACAACAAACAGACAAAACACAGCATGCAATTTCTCAATAATCTTGATTCAAGAAAAGAAATGATAAGATCTGTGGTTGAAAAGAAAACCTTCTGTGAGGGTGGGTAGAATGGAAGAGGTGTGGAATTCTTGCATAAGTAAAAGAAATGCTTCCTTGCCAGGCAAAAGCATTGAAATGGATCAAAAATATTGATTTCATATAAATGAGCCTCATTTTTTTTCAAATAGCACACAATTGCTATAAGTTCAGTGAATAATGAACATAACAGATTTTTCAAGTTTGAGAAAAAGATTTGAACTTAGAGTTTGGACTTCCCTTATAAACTATAGTCCAAGACTCTTGAGGCGTTAAGTATAATTTAGCTTGTCATTGACTCGGGTCTGAGTATCAAAAGTTACAATCTGTCATCTAGTCCAACCTCAAAGATGTTCCATCTCAAGGACTAAAACCTGTTCAGCCTTGCTCCAGCACAGGCAGGGTCTGGCTGAAGGGCACTGGTCCAACTTACAGAAGTAACATGCAGATGTGGCAAAGGGCAGAGGAGGCAGCAAGCAGCCCACCTTCCTGGTGGCTCTTTCTCTGCCCTCTCTCTCCTCACCAGCTCTCATCCGTCTCTCTCATCACACCTGCTCCATCCTCTTGCTTGCCTGGGCCAACCAGCTTACTCCCTAATGCATATGAAGCCAAATACCAACCTCAGGACTCACACCACACATTTCCTTCCTAGTGCAGACTACTCTTGGACTAGCGTCTTTGAGCCCCCTAATGCAAATGCTTGAGAATCTGATTGGTCTGGTTCTTATCTGTCCATGGATGGGCCACCCTCGGGGCAGGTGCCCATCCAGTCAACTGTAAGCAAAGACACAGGGTTATGTCATACAAGCGTGGTCCCTGGATTGACCCACTTGGCAGGGGCTCTTGTTGAGGGTTAGTACCCAGAGGAAGGCGCATGATCAGCAGGACTCCTTAACAGGAACCTGCCACAGACTGGAACTGACTGTGACCCTAAGATACCACCTGGCAGCCAGCACCCAGAGAGCAGTCTTCTTGTCCCCAACCTCCCAAGGAAAGGCATCTTTCACTTGTACATCAGGTGAGAGTGTACACACTTGAACCTCTTGTGGACTGGCCTGACCACCCCAAACACTCCCCACCCCTACCCACACTAGTTACTGAATACCACTGCTGGGTTCCAGAAGAGATCTCTGACCAAGGCTCAGTTAATACAATGTCTTGCTCAGCTCAGCTCAGCAGACAATAAATACTTGTAAATTGAATTGCATGATCTTAGCTCGGGTGCTATTAATGTGGCTCCCGGCCACACATTTGCATGGATGAGAAAACTGATGAGCCTCTCCATAGAGTCTCTGAAACACAGTTGATTTCAAATGAAAATGATGCTACAGTGGCTCTGAGCTTCCAGATAGAAGTTAGTGTCCTGAGAACTAAACGTTCTCCTGACTGCTTGGGCAAACTGTTACAGAATTGAGGTGGCAGTAAATGCTGAAATGTAGGTGTTTCTGGATGGGGCTATTTAGGTAATAGAATTGTACCAGAAACAAATTCTCTTAGAAGATATTGTGCTACTTTGATTCTATAGGCTTCAAAAAGAGGGACATTTTGAGAAGATAGAATTTATCCTCAGAGGTCAAACCCATACTTGAGTTAGAGCCATGCTGTTATAAGTCTACAACATCCTATGATAAATCTAGAAACTAATTGTTTTGTCCGCTGGCCTTGCTCGGACTTTTATAGATTATGGAAGGAGGCCATCCAATGTACTTTACATAAATTAACCGTGGCCTCACCTTCCTCTCTTCATCTCTTCTTTGGGTCTAAACTCACCTCTACCCTCACATAAACCAAGGAGAGAAAAGAAAAGTGTACCAGACAAAATCAGGAGAGTGTCATTGGACTGGAGATTTTGAGAAGGTGTAAATATTCTAGAACTTAAGTGACTCACTTTGAACTAGTTGGTGACTCCTCCCGGGTCAATGGAAATACTAAGATCCGTACTTCCTATCTTCACGAGGAGCCTGTGTGTAATGATGTGTCTGAACATAGTTTGGAAAGTGTACTGGAGGAAGTGGCTATTAAAACCATTTGTTTTACAATTCAGTTTGACCCAGCTCCTGCTACCCACCGAATTCGTTTTGTGTTGTCATGTGTTCAATGACACAAGTTTGTATCAAGGAAAAATAAAGGAATTCTGCCGTTTGTAATTGCCCACAAAAGTCAGCCCACATGGAGTTGCTGTTATCGTTGTTTGTCGGCTGTGGTTTGGAGGGGATGGGAGTATTTCCACATGTGCTCTGACTCTGGGTGGAAAAAAACCCAGACTGTGATTCTCTCCAACCACTTAGGATGCACTGGGCAAAGTACTGAACAGGAGCTTTGAATGTAGCTGTTGTTATTCCAATGCTTTGCTTTCTAATTAACTTTGTCGTCCTTGCCTCTGCCGGGAACAGAGTGTTCATATGCTGTTAGAATTTTTTATTGTAAAATAAAATAACAAAAGCTTTCATACCCCAAAACCTGTCTGCTTCTCATTCCATCTCCTCCAGATGGTGTAATGGCATCTCTTTATTATCCATCCACACAATAGTGCCTATTGGAGGTTAACTACAGAGCAGTGACAGACCTTGAGGTCCCTGTACAATCTCAGAAGCCACACTTACTTGGGCATAAGATCAAGGGCAAGAAATGAATACTCACTTTTGTGTGGTTCCCATATCCTCAGAAGTAACTGGGGCTCCAGGGAGGCTAGTGTCTATTAGGGTGTGCTTTGCAGAGCGGAAAGGAATCCCATTCAGTCAAAGGCTCCTGATGAGTCCAAAGACAACCATGGTCTTGGGAGATAGGCTTCCAATAATCATGTTATCCTACTCTATGCTTCACACAGCAGTCACGAAGCCTGCCTTGTGTGAGCACTACACAGAGATCGAGGGGCTCCTGCCTGCCTTATCCACTGCCTTTTGGTTTACTGGGAGACGCAGTCTAGGGGCTCCAAACTCACAGATGGGCCAGTCCTAAGAATGTGACTTGGTCCATGAACAATGCCAACCATATTCTCCCACTAGAAAATGCCAAGACAGCCAGGAGCAGCACATGTCCAGACTGGATGGTCAAGACCCAGATCAGCCACGATGGGCTAATTCAAAAGCAGGAAATGAGTAAAAAGAAGCCTGAGACAATTTGATTAGAGTAAAGGTAAGGAAGCTTGGCTCTCGCAACACAACAGGCAAGCAAATCAACCCTGAGTGTTCCTGGGGTGTCCTTGTGCCCAATGGTGAGTCGCAAACCTTTCACCATTCAAATTCAGGCAGTAGCATCTCCGAGCTGCTTCTCACTGCCCCACCCACAACTTGCTGAAATCCTCTTCAGGTCCTTATAAAATACTCAGAGACTCTCAGAGCAATTTTTATCTCCTCCTCCTGCTACTCTGTAAAGAGGACTAGGATATGCTCTCATAACTCAGCCCAAATTCACTGTCACATGGCACTGATGAGGAATAAATGGAGAAACCTTACAGAATGCTTTTAATGAAGTGATCCATGGAACAGGAGCTAGTGTAGTCACTAAACCTGTCCAGAAACTGGGATGGGACAGGGTTTTCCTACCTCCACATTTCCTTTTTCCTTCTTCTGGATGCTGGTGACTCTTGACTCTTCAGGGGAAATGAAAAGATCAAATGAAAGGAAATGGTGGTGCCTACTTCTGCCCAAGGAATGAGTGTAGAGAGTCTCGGAACTGGAGAAGGCATAAGTACACCCAGATTCTCCTGGCAGAGCAAGGACAGCAAACATTCCAAAATGCATTGTATTAGTTTCATTTCTGTTGCTGGGATACAAAATACCCCAAACAAAAGCAGCCTGTGGAGAGAAAGGGTTTATTCTGTCTCACAGCTCCAGAGGGATACAGTCCATCATGGCAGGGTAGGATTGGTAACAACAGCAGCATGAGGCTAGCCCATCACATTATGTCAGTAGACTTAGAACAGAGCCAGCCTATAAAACCTCAGTGCTCACTCCCAATGACATACTTCCTCCAGGTAGAATCCCTCTCCTCAAGATTCCATAACCTTCCCAAACAGTGCTACCGGCTGGGGACCACGTGTTCAAACACATGAGCTTACGGAGGGCACCTCGCATTCCAACTGTAACACGCACCTTAGACTCCTCTGAGCAAACGCTATGCTTCCAGCTCAGTGAACTGTCAACCTCCGTGCACCTAGGAAGCAGCCTGGGACCGAGAGTGAAAACATCAGCAAGGGGCAACTCTCTGTGAAATGTTCAGGTGTTAGTTGATGCTAGAGACCAAATGTGTGCATGTTCCTGGGTCCCATGTTCATCTCAGCACCTGATCCCTGACGGAAGGGGATTTGGAGTTTGAGCCAATGGAGATGATCATGTCTAGAGACCCTCCCTCCTAGATGAAGAGAGACCCAGAGAACTCCCTGGGCTCTTTCACCATCAGCCAGGAATCAGGCATTTGGCAGACACCAAACCTGCAGGTAATTGATCATGGACTTCTATCAACTGTAAGAAATAAATTCCTGCCATCCCCAAGCCACCCAGCTTAGGTTTGGGGTTACAGCAGCCCAAACAGACCAAGATAGTAGGAAGTAAGTTTCTGCATTTCTCCATGATGTGGAGGAGAGATTATGGTCATTACAGGTTTGCACTATTAGGCAATTTGTTTTGTCAACATCTTAGTTTTAACACATACACAAGCACAAAGCCAAACTTGGACAGAGATCATGACACTAGAACTGAAATAAAGTTTGGTTAGCATGACAGTTTTATTGCCACTCTGTCCGCCAAGTCTCTGGACTCTGAAGGGCCTTTGCTGAGCATACAGGAAGAGCTTGCTTACACTCTTCCCTCACTCCATAACCTAGCCCTTCAGCCCTGGAACTGAGGCCTTCAGAGGACATATATGGTCTATAGAAGCCCTGCAGCATGAGGCTGTGTGATGCCTGTGTTGGTAATACCCAGATGCTTCGCTGACAGGACATTTGGAACCCACCTGGATCTGGAACCCAGGGTCTTCCAGCAGCTGGATGCAAAGCTGTGTTTCTTATACTCTGTTCCAATCTGCAGGAATTCAGGGAGATGAATCGAGAGACTGGTTGCAAGCTCCTGGGGATGGCCATTGTACAGATCAAGCTTGTGTCTTCCAGAGAAAGGGCTTAGGTAGTCTCAAGGCTTGTCTTAAGTCTTAGCTCTGCCAGACTCCCCGTGTTGTCTTGTATGTTAATTTCTAGGGGACTTGAGAACTGAAAGGTTTTTTTCTCTTTAAGGTTTTGTCTCTCTCACTGGTAGGTTCCAAACTGATCTTCTCAGTGGCTGTTTTAGAATGGGTTTTGGTAAACCAGAACCAACAGTAGAAAGTAAGGACAACTGGCTACAGGGCTGACTTTCTGCCAGGGTCATTCATGTCTGGCTATGGCTTTCCCCCACCACTGATGATTAATCTTTTATTTAACTAAAACTGTCCAGGAGGTACCTTCCATGTGGCCAGACCTCTAGTTTTACTTCAGTTGAGCAAGCATCTCCTGAGTGCCATGTCAGACACTGATGCCTGGGTAACAGGGGTTTTACAGTGGGGAGGTCACAGCTTCTGTTCCCCACGGAGTTTGTGGTCAAGGAAGGTTGGCCCTGGAGACCCAAAGACCAACATAAAAAGGGCTTGCCACTTCTCTACCCCACGAAAGCCAGTCAAATGAAAACCAACATTTACTTCTTCCTGAAGACACTTAGGTTTGGAATGGGACTTTGGCACTGAAGTATCATCTGATGGTGCTACAGTGTTCTCACTCCAAATTATCTTTGGCCAATTAGGAAGACACTAGGAGGACCCCCCAGGGAGAGAGAACAAATTGCCAACTGCCAAGAATATACAAACCCAAATTTCAGAGCTGTCACCAATTGGTAAAATGAGGAAAAGAAAAAGGATCTTGGGGACTGTCTTACACAATCTACATGAAGACTTCAGGAATTATATAATTCATAAATGAAGCCATAACACACAGCTGCCTTTTTGAATTACCCATATTAATCATGTGCCAATCAGAATTCATTGGCTATTTTTGTATGATGTGGCAGTTTGAATGAGAATGACCCCCACATAGGTTCATATGTTTGAATACTTAGTCTTCAGTTGTTTGGGAAGGATTGGGAGGTGTGGTCTTGTTGGAGGAGGCGTATCACTTGAGGTGGACTTTAAGGTTTCAAAAGCCCACACCAGTCCCAGTGTCTCCCTCTTCTGCCTATAACTGGTGAATCAGATATAAACTCTTAGCTATTGCTCTGGCATAATCCCTGCCTGCCTGCCACCATGCTCCCTTCCATGATGGTCATGGACTAACCCTCTGAGAGTGTAAGCAAGCCCCCAATTGAATGCTTCCTGTTATAAGAAGCCTTGGTCATGGTGTCTCGTCATAGTACTGTGACATATGGGTTTTGGGGTTTTTAATCAGCCTCTGAAATATACACTCTGTGCAGAAAATCTAGGCAGGTAAGCCACTAGATTTTTGTGGCAATACCATCCTTTATTGCATTAGTCTGTTCAGCTTTCTGGAAATTGTGTTTGTTTTTTCCTTGGAAAATTTACATATGAAATAAAGCACATCCTCTCAATGGTAATTTTCTTTCCAAAGTGTCAACAGAGATTTGTGCTTACAGCTTTTCTTCCCTCATATTCCCCCAGTCTCCACAGGAAAATATTTTAACGGCATTTACCATATCCTCAGAGTATTAGGCGCATCTAATGCATGAGCTGGTGTAGCTTGCTGTTTTAAAAATGATAGAAAAAATAAAAATAACTAAAAATGATAGACTCCAGCTCGGTGGTGGTGGAGGCACACACCTTTAATTCCAGCACATGGGAGGCAGAGGTGGGTGGATCTCTGTGAGTTCGAAGCCAGCCTGGTCTACAAAGTAACATCCAAGACAGCCAAGGCCACACTGAGAAAACCTGTCTTGAAAAAAATCAAAAAAGGGGGGGAAGGGGAAGCTGGAGAGATGGCTCAGAGGTTAAAAGCACTGGCTGCTCTACCAGAGGACCTAGGTTCAAGTACCATCACCCACAAGACAGCTCACAACTGTCTGTAACTCCAAGATCTGACACCCTCACACACACACATACATTCAGGTAAGACACCAATACACATAAAATATAAATAAATAAATAAATAAATAAATAAATAAATAAATAAATAGAAAAGCAAACAAGAAAGAAGATAGATATAGATAAATAGTAGATAGATAGATGATGGATAGAATCCTGGAGATATTAGTCAGTGGCTAAAAGATACTAGCTGCTTTTCCAAAGAACCTGGGTTCAATTCCCAGCACCTACATGGCAGCTCACAACTGTCTGTAACTCCAGTTCCAGCAATGCAATGCCCTCTTCTGACCTCTGCTCATAGTTCTCAGGCAAACACTCATAAAATTAAAAACAAACCATAAAAAGAAAAAGAGATAGATTCCCAGGTTCTGGGTTGGAAGGGGACTGGGTAGAATATTATTCTGCTTTCTATTCCAAAGTCACCACAGGATAAGACTCTTGACTTATGTGCATGAAATTGCTTACCTCATCAGAGGTTAAGTAGAAAGAGGGCTTCAGAAAGTCTGGTACCTCAAATGAGAGGGGGTTGGGCTGGACAGATGGTACATCAGTTAAGAGCATTTGCTGCCCTTGCAGAGAACTCAAGTGCAATTCCCAGCAACCATATTAGGTGGCTTACAACTGCCTGTAACTCTGGCTCCAGGGGAATCCAAAGCCCTCTTCTGGCCTTGGTAGGTACCTGCATATATGTGGCACACATACTGAAAGAAAGACACACACACACACACATACACATAATTATAAATAAATAATAGATAAATAAAATGAGAGGACATGAAGTGGAATGAAGAGGTTAGGAAGGATGGAGAGGCTTTTATCTATTTATTTTTTAGAGGCTTTTAATATAATTCAATGCTTGGACAGAAATTAATGTCAGTACTCTGGAGTGTTGAGGGAAGGTTACAACTTTACTGATATTCTTTCTACTTATTTTAGAGTTCAGCATTGTTTTGATTTAAAATTACAGATGAGGGAGGTGAGAAGCCATCAAAATCTTTTCAGTTTGGGTCCTAAAAATATTTTACTCTAGGTCTGGATCAAACGTGATCAAACTTGAAGTGGATCCCTACTTTGTTATCCATTACTGTAACAAAATACCTGATGTAATAGATTTTAAAAGAGGAAAGGTTTATTTTGAATCCTGGCCTCAGAGGCTCCATGTTATTAATCAATTGATCTTCTTGCTGTGCCGAGGCAGTGTAACAAGGATCCAAGCTGGTCACCTGTGGCTAAAAGTGAAATAAACAGGAGAGACGGCATCTCACAGTGTCCTTTTCTGAAATGTCCCTAATGACCTAAAACCATTAAGCCCACCTCTTAATGTTTTTCTGGAGAACATTGCAGCCCTAAACCACAGCACCCATGTCAGGCTCTGGGGTCTTCCAGATACAGGTTTGAACGTTGCCTTTACCACATTCTAGCTATGTGACTTCGGGCAACTTGTGTCCCATCTCTTAGTCATCTCTTCACTGAGAAGCTTTCTAAAGTAGAGGAGGGAGACAGAATGCAGGCTTACAGCTAACTGCCTGGCACCCTGAAAGCATGGTGGTTACTGTTATTCACACAGCTCTTGCGAGAATATGCCCAGATCTCTTTATGTCACCCCTGGGTCACCTAGTAGAGACTTGTTCTCAGCTTCACTGACCCATCCTCTGTGGAAATCTCTTTTGTCCAAGAACCCAGGTCACTCATAAGCCACCAGAGCAAAGAGTGAGCTCGGGATCCTGGGGAGAGGTCAAGGAGCTGTGAAAAGAAAGCCCTCTAGCATTTGCCAGAGTGGGGAGAGAGGGGATGGAGGCAGATCTCCCCAGCATCCCTCTAGTCTTCTGCTTGTGATGGTGGGAGTTGGTATTCTGTGCACTCAACTCTCCAGGACATTCCAGCCACCTCATGAAACAACTGGCTTTGGTGTGTCAGCAGGTCTGGCATATCATCAAGCACAGACTACTTTGTTCAAACAGCACGGGCCATGGTCCCAATGCCATGTGGTGAGCCAGTGGAAAATAAGATACTATTGAGAACACATCTGGGCCTTCCCACATTACTTGCTTAGGGGCAATGTGTTAGGGTTTGTTTTGCTTCTGTGACCAATCTCTGACATGAGATTTCATCACTTACAGGAGGAAAGATTTCTTTTTGGCTCAGGGTTCCAGGGGTTTCAGTCCATGGTCAGCTGGTTCCATTGCTATGACTCTCAGGAAAGGGTAAACAGCGGGCCTCATGGTAGACAAAGGAGAATGGGTGGAAAAGGGTCAGAACAAAATATCCCTTAAAGGTACACATCCCCCCGTCCCCACCTCCTTCAGCCAGTCCCCATCTTACACAGGTCTACCGCCTTCTTTAATGGTCTATTCAAAATTCAAGTCCATCAATGGCTAACTCACTCATGAGGGAGAGCCCTCTTGACCTTGTCCCTTCCCCCAAACTTACTTTAAGCATTGATCCTATTGAGACTCCAAGACTTCAGTGGGTGATGATTCTCAGAGGACACTTCATACTCAAACCATAGTACCTAGTGTGGCTGGCAGTAGAGCTCACTTGTCCTGGAATTGAGAGAATTCTTGTCCATTCTCACTTTGAAGTCCAGACTAGGTGATGTCACTTATTCATAAAAACATTCTCCAAATTTGTTAATGGATACGGGTTGAAGGGCACAAGGAGAACGTAGTAGTTTGAAACCACCCACCACCTACCAATGAATTAGCTGGTTTAAGATCCAAGGCTTTAGGACGGCTTAGCTCCATCACAGATGTTTGCTTCTCGGTGTATATCCTAGGCTTTGAATATACCTTACTAGTAGGCAGGGGTAGTAAATATGAATGAGATGACTCTTGTCACTTGTTTGGGGTTTGGAGGGACAGAATCTCACTGTATAGCCCTAGCTCACCTGGAACTCCCTATGTATGACCTTAAAATGATAGTAAACCCCATGTCTCTGCCTCTCCAGTGTGCTAGGATCACTGGTGTGTGCCAACATGCCTGGCTTCTTTTTCCTTTTTGCAACAGGCTCTTGTTAAGCTGCTCAGGCCTGCCTTGAACTTACTCCAAAGCCCAGACTGTTCTGGCATGGGCTTCCGCTCGCTCATGCAGCTGGGACTAGGTGTGCACCACCAGATCTGGCTCCGTGATATTCTGCAGCAGCGGCCCAAGAAGACCTGTACAGGTAATACCAATCAATATGTCCGGTCTAGTTACTTTCATTCTTTGCTAACTGGACATTCACCTTGAAACCAAATCTAAAAAGAGCATGTTTTCCAGGGGCAAGTGGAACACGTCCCACAACAGGCAGCCACCTGCAGCCTCTGGGAGGGGCAGGGTGCTCCACCTGTCTTTATGTTTGTTCTGCATGCTTTAAACTGCTGCTGTCTGTGTATCCCCGAAATGTCTCTTCTGGATCTTCTCCTAGATAATAATGAACAAGCAGGTAAATAAATGTCAGCCCCATGCCTGTGCGAGGACTTGTGGTGGGAATGGTGGTGGTGGTGGTGGTGGTGGTGGTGGTGTGTGTGTGTGTGTGTGTGAGCCTGAGCGTGTGCGTGTGCATGTGTGTATGAGCCGAGTGTGTTGGGGAAATCACACTTCTGGATCTATGCTACCATCTAGTGGCCCCCACTATGAGAAACATGAAGAGTTTATATTAAAGCCTGGAAACTGTGATGCAAATCGCCCAGAAAACAGATAACTGATGAACTTGGGCAGCAGAGCCAAGCAGTTTGCAGTTAACCTCAGTTAACTGGCAAAAAGCCTGTTACTGTACATGTTTTCCATATGAGAAAAGAACAGAAAGAACAGCATATGAATAAACAAGGGGGGAAGGATGTGTCCCTACTTTGTGTGCACTGTTTTCACACTACGGAAAGCCTGCACTGGGTTGAAGCTGAGATAACAGCCAGAGCCCTGGGTGAGCTGGGAATGGAGACACAGAAAAGCTCTTGCTTTGAACCAGGCAATAGTCTGAGCTCTTCCTACACATTAACTCACCTCATGACAACCTGTGAGGTCCTCCCTTTAGGTGAGGAGATTGGTAACCAGAAGCTGTTTACCACATGACACACAGATGGCATGTGCTGGGGTTGTGACCCAGTCAAGCCTTTCCTGATAATTACTATGTCTAGTCATGTCTGACATTTTGACATGGCAACACAATGCTGTCTTTCACATCCGTATTCAAGAACCACACAACTGAATTTAAAAAAAAAAAAAGACAAAAAAAGCTCTTAGTATTTTAAATACTCTTATGATTTTGTGCTGAACCACATGCATAGCTATCCTCAGCCACATGTGGCCACCGTGATAAATCAATTTTTCTTGTGGTTTTATACAAGTTAACGTTTCAATTAGGCTGGACCAGAAGTCATACCATAAGACCAGGAGTGGCAACTTTCCCTCTCAAGTTAGTAGCCATTGGTGTGCTCAAAACTCATTTGATTTACAGAAGCAAATCTGAATGAGATCCAGAAGGAAGCATGGAGTGTTTTGTCTCCTAGGATTCCTTATTTTAGGAACCAGTGACAACTGGGGCCTGCAACCTTAGGCCCCTGACCCTCTGTTTCCCAACATGGATGGAGCCAGGGAAGGGGAGGTTGACCCAACCCAGGCTGGGAAATGTCACAGAAATGGCTGTGGAGCTGAGTTTCGCAGTGGCAGGTTCTTCGTTTCTTTTCATATGTTCCGAGGACTCCTTTGTAAGTTTACTAAGTGTTACCTTCTATGGCTTGCTACCCAAGACCTGTACTATCACCCACAATTGATGGCTACTGAAGAAAGGTATTTCCTAACCACACCCAGCACAGGTGATCCGCAGCTTCATGCCATAGATTTCCCAGATTACTATCTAAGCCTCTCCTCCAAGTGGAGTGTCCATATCACGTTGGGTGTGGTGACACCTGGTAAGGATGGATGAAAGGACTGGCCAACAATCAATGGCCCTTCCTTTGAGGTGCCACCTATGGAGAGGCAGAGCCCTGGGCCCTGCCTGTTAAATGTGTTAGGAAAGAATTACTTCCCCCAACTGCCTCCCAGCAACACCCATCTTCTTGTCCCCATTTGTGAGCCCGAGCCCTAGGGTTACATAAGGTCAATGCTTCTTCTTCTCTGTGTCTCAGCATCCCACCACCTCAGAGCTCTTAGCTACTGTCACACGCTGTGCCAGCAATTCAACCCTGAGAGCCATGTCCTACAAGGACTAGAAAACCCCAAGGTAGACGACTCCCAATGGAGGGCGGTTCCACAGCTGTCTTCTTATATGTTGCCCCATCTCTGCCTAGCCAGCAATCATCCTGTAACAGATAAGGAACCCCTCAGAGCAGATAACATGGCCAAGCTTGCATATCTTCTCTGTGTTACCACTGAAGGAAAAAGGCCAAAGTACCCTAAGACACAGCAGCATGTTTTCCTGAAGTCGAATTGAAAACTTAAAGCAGTTTTTTAAAGGCTCTAACACCTCCCTGTTCCCCAAAGCCAGGTCCCACAGGTGCCAAATCCTGCTTGATTCCATTGGCACCAGACGAACACAAAAATGATTAAAGTAATAAGGAAATGGGGGGATTTCCCCTTACACTGGAGGACTCTGTTGCCATGAGGGTCACCGTATCAATAGCTGGTTGCAAGTCCTAGCAGGCTTCATGTTCTGTCTTGTCCAAAGCAGTCACCAGTGGAAGACAAAGGCCTTTGGCCTCTGTGTACAGGCTCCTGGCTCTACCTTACCATTTACATTGCTTTCCCTAAAGTAGAATTTGTTAATCTGGTCAAGTTGCAGGACATTACTCCACCTGTCTTACAAGGTTTGTCACATCAGGAGTCGGTAGCCATGTGCTGTCCTTCGTCTCTTGTATCTATAGCAAGGCAGTCCCAGGTCAGCCTGCCTTCCCTGTGGACAACACCAGCTGCTTTTTCAGGCTCCTTCTTCCTCCATAACCAAGGGGACTAATCAAGCCGGAGGAAGCAACCAGCTTCGCATATATATATCTTCAGTTTGACCCTGATTGCTCCCAAGCAGCTTATCCCTGTAGCTCAACTACAAATAAGGCCATGCTTTTGTTCCCCACTTAGCTTGGGGTGTGCTAGTAAGTGTTTAACAACATTCTCTTGGGGGAAGGGAAAGACAACCCTGCATTGGTACATGTGCCAATTTCCACAGTGTAAATATTCTCTCTGTGCATCATTAGGAAGAGATGCAATTATACAATGTTTCCACTCTACAGACATAATGTGGGTATATTATCTCAAGTATAGATAATAACAAAATAATTAGGAAGTGCAGATTGTTAACATGTGTTGTCCTTTTTTTTAAGTTTTATTTATTTTTATGTTATTTGTGAGTGCCTGCACCTATTTATGCAGTGCCTGAGGAGGCCAGAAGAGGGCATGGACTCGAATTTATTACGAAGTTCAGACAGGCCTCAGACTCCCAACCCTTGTCTCAGCCTCCCAAAAAGTTTGTTAATGATGACTACATTTGACAAACAGCTCCCAGAACTCCTGAAAAACAGACAGTTGGCTCTCCTAAAACTGAAGCTGACTCTTTTCTACTCCTTTCCAAGCCTGGGGAGTTACTTCCATCACAATGCTTTTCATCTGCCGGGCCTCTTTTTCTTTGGAGAAACATCCTCTTCCATTCTGTCTTGTCACCAGAGAAACAATAACTTGATCCTACACCGTGGGGTGAGTAGGTGGGTAGCACCAGAATACTGGCAGCCCTGTCCTTACTTGGGAACAAGGAAAAGCTATGAGAAGGAATCAGCCAACCCCAGATACTGTCATCTTTACACTAAACCTTCCTAGCTCCAATCTCCTCCCACTCTGATCTCCCTCCCTGCAGGGTTACTGTGGCTGGACTGCCTGTGGCCCTAAATAAAGGCCACACCTTCTTTCTTCCATGGGCCCTGTCCACAGTCCTCTCTGTTCCCATTTCTTCCCTTCATACCTGAGGCCTTGGGTTTGCAGGAGCTACTGGGATTTTTTCCCACATGTAGCCCACACCTTCCTACAGAATCTGTCATTGTTCACTTGGGCTATAATAAAACATCGCTCTTAGGGTAGCTCCTAAACAACAACTGTTTACTTCTCATACTTCTGAAGACAGAAAACCCCAAAATCAAGATAAAGGCATAGTACATGTTTGATGAGAGGCTACTGACTGAATCTTTTAACTGTGTCCTCACATCCGGGAAGAGGTGAGAGTGCTCTCTGGGGTTTCTTTGTTGTTTGTTTGTTTGTCTATGTATTTATGAGAGAGGGAGAGAGAACATGTATCAGCATGCATGTGCCACCGTGAGTGTGTAGAGGTCAAAAGACAAAATTTCGAAATCAGTTCTCTTCCTTAACCATGGGTTCCATGGACAAACTTGGGTCATCAGGCTGTATGGCAAAAGCTGTTACCCAGAGTCATTTTGCCAGTCCTGGGATCTCATATAAGGGTACTAACCCTATTCAAAGAGCCCACTTTTATGATCATGATCCCTTCCCCAAGTCTCCATCTCTTAACACCATTACATCAAGGGTTAGATTTCAAGGAGTGAATCTGGAAAGAAACAAAAATTCAGTTATAGCTCAGTCTTTTAATTAAATTCAGAACCATTGTATAAAAAGGCAGGTTCATTGTAATCTCCAATCCTGGAGCTTGCTAGTAGCCCTTCTATCCTAACCCAGAGCCCCAGGCCAATGAGACCTTGTCTGAAAAAAAGGTGGTAGGGGGAGTAAGGGCCATGAAAAGATGACTTGGTAGTTAAGAGTGCTGGCTGCTCTTCCAGAGGGCCTGGGTTGGATTCGCAGTATGTAACCGATGTTTGTTACTTTGTGGGTTCCTCTTTCTTCCACCCTTCTCCAGCCCTTTTCTTCTTCCCTTTCCACCCCCTAATACTAGATAAGAGAGGGAAAAGAATACAGAGGAAAGGAAAAAGATTCCTGAATAAAGTCTGGGGTCGGAAAGGAGGTGACATCATTGTTAGATTACTTCCTGCTGATTAGGGGTGTTGAGCTCCTTGGAGCAAGTTTAATCTTCACCATCAGGATATCTAATTTCTTCTTTGTGCAAGAACAAAACCTTGGCCGGCCAACAACCAACAGCCAACCAACAACCCCCCAATTGGGACTCTAGCACTAAATAGTCCCCAGAATTCCAAATGTCACACAATTGCAGAAACAATCTGCAGCTGGAAAAACCACGCCTCTGCTAGAGCATGAGGAAAATCATAGTCAGCCGCTGTGAAGCAGCCCCATATCCCCACGCCTGGGATTAAAACAAAAACATATTCTTATATTTCTGTGTTTGTAAAGAAACCAAAATTCCAGAATTCTCACAACATCAGTACCCACTTTGTGTCTCACAACTGTTTGTAACTTCAGTTCTAGGAGATCCAGTACCTTCCTCTGGCCTCTGAAAGCACTAAGGCATGAAAGTGATGTAAATGTATACATGTAAATATACTCATACATATTAAAGCTTTTTAAATAAAATTAAATAAAGAATTTTAAAGTACATGGTACCTGAGAATTGACACCTGAGATTGACCTGGCATGTGCAGCTATACACACCTGTGCACACATAAAGCATGTACATACATGTACTCAAACACACCCAAACCAATTTAAGTGTGGCACTGTTTCCAGCTGACATCCATCTGTACCCTCCACATACCCTCCAGGATACCCACAAGGGTCTTTGTGGCTCACCAGTCAGAACCTAGACTCTGGAGGCCAGACCAAGTCTAAATTGTCTACTAGCATCAGTACTGTGGTGGTATTAATTTACTTCTGAGTGTCTCACCATTGGGCGAACTATAAAACCCATCTCCTTACAAGATCATTCTGAGGATAAAGTGTGATGACATAGTTAAAAAGTTTAAAACCATCTGTGATGCCTAGAAAGTGCCAGGAGATACAGAAGGGGCTCTGATTATATTGATTTAAAGTACATAGTGTGCATGGTTTTGGCAATAGTCACTATGTGCGCAAAAGATCTCCAGATCGTGCATTCTCTCTGGGATCATTCACTGATCATATGGCCTTCCTATGTTGTGCGTCTTCTTTGGGCTTTTCCAGATTTTTCTTCTGTTGCTAAGCCTGAGTTGGAAGGACCTGTGCCATGGGGATAGAACAATGGGCCACTCTTCCATGATAGCTTTGGTTCCCAGTCAGCCACTGAGTGTCTCCAACTTTCCACAAGAGCTCCAAGCACAGACAAGTTGGTACTTGAGATGTAAGTCTATATGTCTTTTCCGATCTGCAGGAATTGGGGCCACTTTGGTGAACGTGAATGAAGTCTGTGTTTGCCTGTTGCAGCTGTCTGAGGAAGGCTGGTCCCGGATATCTCAGGGACCCAGAGCAGGAAGTTATACCCAATATGAGCACACTGGCTGCTGTGTGTGGGCACTGAGGGGCCAGAGCCAATCAAGTGCCAGGCTTCCCATCCTCCATGGCCCTCTGTGTCACCTATCAGTTGAAGAGCACCAAGAGAACACCTGGGAGGGTTCAGAATTGCTCAGAAGAAATGCCAGATGTCCTTGCACTGTGTTGTGTTTCACACAACTTCTATAGCCCCTAGTTTGTTTGGGGGATTTGTTTTGTTGAGTTTTGCCAGGGATAGGTGTGTGTGTATGTATGCATGTATGAGTGTTATATGTTCAGGTGTGCTGTATGTACAGAATCTAGAGGAAGCTATCAGGTATCCTGTACTATTACTCTGTCTTATTCCTTTGAATAGGGTCTCTTGCTGAACCTGCAGCTGGACTTGCTGGCCAACAATCCTCTTGAAATCCCCCAGCACTGGGGTTGCAGACACTGTGACTGTTTCTAGCTTTTTATGTGGATGCCTGGAATCCAAATTCAAGTCCTCACGTGTACACAGCAAGACACTCTCAAAGACAATAAAAACACCAACCAAAACAGGGGCTGGGGAGATGGGTAAGAGTGCTTGCTGTGTAGCCCTGGGTGGTCTGATAGTAAAGGGAGTGGGATGGCCTTAAATATGCTGTGATGCTTGTGCCCTAACCTTCCAAGTTGGGTGATTGTGGACACTATAACCCTGCTCTCCTGGGGCTGCTGCAGCCATGCTCACTGAGGAAGCAGCATGGAGGGAAGCCTTAGCAGACCTGAGTTCCAGCCCAGCTCTGCCGACCCTGTGCTATGCCTGTAGGGAAGTGACCTCATCTCAGAGTATGGGCCTCTTGTTTAGAAAACCTTCTGAGAGAGACCTAGCCCACAATGTGGTGGAGAGGGTTAAATGAGATTTGTCAACTGCAACACCTGAGCACTTAGCAGGAGCAGCTTACGTGAGTGTAGCCTGTGGGGGGCTCTTTGGACTCTGGGGGAGGTAATGGGCCACAGGCCCCCTGGGACACTCTGTCTCTATCTGAGCTCTATGCTGCCTTCCCCTGGCTAATTCTCACTTGGTCTCATTAAGGTTGTCCAGCCCCCAGCTGTCCATGCCCTGGAAGCCCAAATGTCTCAAGGAAAACAAGAACCTCTCTAGTAGCACCCAGCATACCTGGACTCAGGCATGGAAGAAAGGATCCAAATTGACTGCCAGGTTGCAAGGGTCCTACTAGTAGAACAAAGTTCGTCAACCCACAGAACTTCATCTTTCATCCTTTTGGTTTGCATAGTGTTTTGGAACCATCTAGATGAGTTGCAAAGACTGGGAAACCAAGGACTTTCACCCTGGGTTCACACTCCAGCTTCGGCAATGAGCGACTGGCTACACTGGGGAGCTATTCCTCTAACCCTCCAGTCCTGCAGCTTGCCAGTCCCACCTGACCCTCAGCCCCAGCGTTTCCAGCCAGGCCTTGTTGGCATGCAGATCTGTATCCTCAAGCTGAGAATTCCTGCACAAATCAGTGTGCATGTGTAGACCACGTCCAGAGCTCCTGCCACCCATTTGCTCACCTCCCAGCATCTATGCCCCGATGGCACAGAGATAACCCCTATTACTTGAGATGTCTTCTATGCTTCCCTTCAAGCCAGTCTCTACTGAGTACTAGATGTTCTGTTCTATCCTGTGACTACTTCTGTCCCCTCCAACATTCATCTTGGAAGTTTACTGTAATTGTGTATGGTGGAGAGCAGGGCCTTCCAGGTGTGTTTAGATCATGAGCCCTCCCCCCTCTTTTATCAAATTAATGCCACTATAAAACCAGCTTGCAAGAGTGAATTCCCTCTCCTCTTAGGCTTCTTTGCCACATGAGGGAAAACACAAGTGTTTTTCTGTCGCGTCCCCCCTTGTCCAGCAAGGAATGACGCAACAAATAAAAGCTCTTCTCCTGCAGTTTATTCAGGTCCCTTGAAAACAGTCTTCTGAATGCCCGGGCAGACCCAACCCACAGGCTAAATACTAAATGAACAGCCAATCAAGTAAAGCCACGTAGTGCTATCTTAGAGGCCCACGTATGCGGAAGCAAGCCAGATCAGCGATCTTAGCCAAATATGGACTTGTTTACCACCGAGAGCGCTCACCGTCGGGCTGGTGGAAGGCGGAGACCAGCGCCATCTTTAAGGCGCGGCACGTCGCAGCTCTCTACATTTTTCCCCTCCAAATGATGCAACATTCCAAGTGCCACCCTGAAGACACAGACCAGACTCCTAACCAGCCATAATGTTGGTCTTTGGGCTTCCTGTGAGAAACAGCTGTCTTTCATAATTCACTCAGTCTGTGGTAATCTGTTCCAGGAGACAATGAAAACGCCATCCTTCTTGCAGACTCAAACATGCCATTAGAGCAATTTCCACTCTCTCCACCTCCATCACTTTCTGCTAGATTCTCCATCTTCATCAGTCTTCTCTTACCACTTTCTGCTCTCCTAGCTTCAGATAGTTTTTCTTCTCAACCAAACCCAAGGAGTGACCATCACCCATCAGATCCAGTTCACCTGCTCCCATCCTCTCTTAAAATTATGCTACTCAGGCCTTGCTCCTCTGAGGAATTTCTGCTTGATAAGGTGGAAGTCTGGCTTAACCAGAAAGTCCCCTGAGCTTGGTGCTAAAGAGACAGACTCTCTTTTTGCAACAGAAAAAAAAAGCCCTTTGCCCTCTGATCTCAGTATCCCCAGATTCTCTAAGGAGTGTCAGACCCAAACGTCCCCTGATAAGAAACCTACCCATTAGCTCTCCCACGCTACTGAGTTCTGTTGATGCCTTGGCTTTCAGTTAATGACTTTCAGTCTAGGCCTTTAGCCTCCCTGGAGTTTCCTCCCACCCCCATTACCCATGAATTAACCAGGCATTCCATTTTCTTTCCTCTGATTGGACAATAACCCATCAAATCCAACACATTCACCTTCAAAACCCCTCCCCACTACCCAAAGTTATATAATACTTCTGATTCTGGAAGTAAACTCTCTTCCTTCCTTCCTTCCTTCCTTCCTTCCTTCCTTCCTTCCTTCCTTCCTTCCTTTCTTTCTCTTTCTTTCTTTCTTCTTTTTCTTTCTGCCTGCCCCCATGATGAATGTCTGAGTCTGTTTATTTGAGGGGGAAACCCTCTTCCTTCCATGAAGAATCTGCCACTGCCATTTGCCTGGCTGGCCAGACCTGCACAGGCCCCAGACTCCTGCCTAGCAGCCACCTAGCTAGGTCTCCTAGTTTCTGCCCCTAGTTGCTGCAACTGGTGGCTTAGCCAGGCTCACTTCTTGAGTATGCCACTCTGTGGCTTCCGAAGGGCCTCTGCCATTTCTCCTGAGCACCAGTTCCCACGTGGCTGCGGTGGTCTCGGGCTAGGCCTGTTTGGCGTGCATGTTCCTTCAAGAGTCGCTGAGTTTCCACCGCCTCTCCCGAACCATCCACCTGGCTGCCCAGCCTGCCTCCAGGAGTGGATCTCCCGCCACCCTCTCTGCCCAGACTGGCTTAGCCCATACTTTCCAGTGGGGAGGAGCCTTCATTCTGGGCCTGACTCCGGACCAAGCTGGTAATTCCCCCACAGAGAACCACAACTCCTACTGCTCAACCAAAATTGCTCCTAAAGATATCACTAATACAAACTGTGTGCTACTAAATCTAAGAATGGACTCTTTGGGTTATCTTAGTGCCATGTCAGCACTATATGTTTTAATTTTAAAACATTTAATTTTTTCCCTATTTTGGAGACAGGGTTTCTCTGTGTAGCCCTAGCTATCCTGGAACTCATTCTGTAGACCAGGCTGGCCCTGAACTCACAGAGATCCACCTGCAGATGTGTGCCACCACACCTGGCCATTAGGGACAGTTACGAACTGCCATGTGGGCACTGGGATTTGAACCCAGGTCCTTTGGAACAGCAGTCAGTGCTCTTAACCCAATATTTAATTTTTAAATATTAAAAAACTTTAAAGCTTAAAAAAATATATATTATTTAGTATGTGTATTTGTGCAGTGGACATGTGCCATACATATCACGTGTGTGGAAGTCAGATGACAATTTTCAAGGGTCAATTCTCTCCTTCCATCATGTGGGTCATAGGGATCCAATTCCACTGGTTATCAGGCTTGGTGACAAGTACCTTTACCCACTGAGCACTCTGCCAGTCCCATGACAGCTCTGTTGGTCGAGGCGGATTGCTCACCTCCTAGATGCTGCCTTCCGCTGATGTCACACATGACCGACTCAGGCTAATTGCTTTTTATTCTTTGAAGGTTCTGCATCTTTCCCTCAAGTCAAGCACCTCCATCCTCAGGGTATCCTGGAGCCAAAATGCTTGGGACTGGAAGTGTCACGGATTTGTTTTGGATTTCCCCCTTCTCCTCCTTCAGATTTTGAAAATGTGCGGTTCATACTCAGATATCTCAGGGACGGTATGAAATTCATTCATGTTTTGTTTGTACCTTATACACATAGCCTAGGAGTAATTCTAGACAGTATTTTATATGCTTTTGTGCGTGGAACACACGTTTCGTGATGTGAACTTACTTGAGTTGGTGGTCAAAGTTTTAGACTTTGGAGCATTTTGGACTTGAGACTGAAGGGTGAGGGTGTTCTGAAATTTACTCTATTTTTCCCTGCATACATTCCTGTGGAGGTTTCTTGTGATCTCAATCTCCACGTCAGTTAACTCCCTAATTCGTACTTCAGCACAGGCCTTGTCCGAATCTCTGGGATCATATATCCCTCAACTATACAACCCTCCATTTCACACACCTCAGACTAAATTACTCTTCTTCCCCAGAACCTGTCCAACCTGTGGTTGCTGCTCAGCCCACAGTGACTCCTGATAGTTTCTCAAAATACACACAGCACACTGCTGTCAGCACTCTCTCTTCAGCTGGGTCACTGGTTGCTAACTGCCCTCTTTGTGTCCTTGGCTGCACTCCCGCTGGCTATTCAGTGTAGCAGCAGGGAGAACCTGTGGCCCCACAAGTCAGATCATGTCACATCTTGGCTGAAAACCTCATCTCACTAGGACCTTGTGACCTGGCCACAGCTAGAACATACTACATGAACAAGTACTCACCCCTACCACTCTTCCCTCACCCCTCCTGCCCTGTCATCTCACCTATTTCTCAGGGTGCATTGATGCTGGCAGGCTCCCACTGTAAGCCTTCTGCCTTTTGCACTGTAGGCCCTTCTGCCTGGAACATTCCCTCACAGGGCTATGATCTTCAATCACTTCCCAACATTGTTTAAATGCTACCTCTCAAAAAAAGTGTGGTGGCATGTACCTGTAAGTGCAGGAAGATTTGGAGTTCAAGGTCAGCCCAGGTAACATAGTCTCAACCTCAAAACAGCAACAAAATATGCTATATCTTCAAAGAAACCCTGTTTTAAACTCCACCCTGTCTTCCTTAGGATAGTCTGGCTATCCTTACTGTACTCCCCTTCTCCTTGCTTGGCATGTTATTTTCTGAGATGCCGTCTTGTAGTTCACTTCTTTATATTTCCACTTTCTTTTTCCACATCCCAATTCCAAGTGCTCAGGTGGGGGTCTAAGTGTATAAGCACTTGATAAGTACTTCTTGAATGCTATATGTGAATTTCTTAGAAGGACCATGTCTTATAAAAGATTGCCAGAGTTTTGTGGATCAAAAAAAATTGTTTGAAGAACAAATACTTCTAAAAAATGAAAGATATTGAGATGGAGGAAAATTCTAATTCTAATTTTAGTTCTAGTCCTCAAAAGGTCTTTCTGGCTGAGAGCAACATCAGAACCAAGATTTATTGTCCCTGCTTTGAGTCTCTCTGGTATGCCTGGCAGTGGTAGTGTTGGGTCCACTCAAGTCACAGGACACTCTTAACAGTAAGCCAGACAGCAATTCTACATCCCATAAAGGAGATCCCCCAGCATCAGCACAGAGGAGAGAGGCCATGAGATTTACCATGCAAGTGGGCACTGTATGTCTAGTATATGCTGAGAGCAACAACAACAGTAGTAAATACAGAACAGAAAATAACCATCTTTGAAATGACAACAAATAGGACACATTATCTAAGCACTAACACCTAAGGAGGCGGCTGCCCAGCTCTGGAGGGCAGCTCCTCAGGAGAAGGAGGCCGACTTTCCAGGTTGCCTGGTGGTCTTCAGTCCTTGTAACTTTTCATCTTTCAGTGCCTTCAGGAATTTATCTGCAGGAGAGCAAAACAGACTCAGCTGTAGCTGGGAAGTTTTTGTTTTGTTTTTCAGGGTCTTCCTATGTGGCTCCAGGCTATTCTGGCACTCTTGATCCCTCTGCCTCAGCCTCCTGGAATTCCTCAGCCTACTGGGATCCTCAGCCTACTGGGATTCCAGGTGTGCACCACCTCTGCTCTGAGAAGGAATCTTCAAACCTGCAGAACAGGCTTCTGAGAAGTAATTGTGCACTGACTCTAAAAGTCTCCTAACAGCCCAAACATATCTAACTCATATATCTGAAAAGGCCAGTTCTAGCAACTTTTTCACCTGGGGCTATGTGTGTATCCTATAGGGTATCAGATGAATTAGAGGACATCCCCATGGCCATGCACACCTAAGTATATAGGTTTGTTTGTTTGTTTGTTTTTTCATACTTCACCCCTGTGTGGCAGAGGGGATCAGTTTAACCCGTTGTACAGAACAGGTGAAATTACTGTTCCAGAGCCATCTGCCCTCCTCTAGTAGTCAAATTCAAGCCTTAGAAGAAATGATGAAAAAGGACAGACTGTGGCTACTAATTCCTGAGCAATTGGTCTTTCTGGAAATAGAGCTGGATTTAACTGCCTTGCAGTCTAATAGAGAGGATCGGTTCATATGCCAGAGGACTCCTGCTTACATCACCACACATGGTCTGTTCTCAAGTAGATCCCTAAAATCTCAGACTTAAGATCAGATGTCAGAGGCCAAGATCCTGGGTTTGGGGCCCAAGGAAGGGCAGAGGCCAAGGCTCTTCAGTGAATGACTGTGGGCCTTCAAGGTTTGGGCAATTCCTACCATCTCCGTCTACCCACAGACCCCAGTTAAAGATTTGAATATTGAAGGTTAAATTCTCTAGAGATAGGAAGACTGTGTTGAGTGGAGCTCCAGATTACAGACGTGTGGTCTTACTGTGTAGGAAGATTAAGTTTAGGAAGGGAGTGTTTTGGTGTGAAGACCCAGAGTCTACATTACTTCAAGGGCAAGCCTCTGAGGGTGGAATTTTTTAAAAAAGGGCTTGATTAGCTCAGGTGTGTGCTGAGGCGGGGTCGGTTGAAATTCAGCACGTGGGGGTCGGGACCAATGGACAGATTTTTGGGAGTGGGACTCCTAGGGCTAGGGCGTGGTCACATTCTGGTGCGGGCAAATAGGGTAGCAAGGGTTGGGCTCGGTTGGCGCTCACGCACAGCGCTGGGAGTCGAAGCCGTCCCCAGTGATTGTGAGCAGCTCCAGCTCCTTAATCCGGATCTCTAGCTCGCACAGCTCCTCAGGGTGGGAGGCGGGGGCGGAGGCGAGCCAGGGGGTAGTGGAGCCGGGGACTAGGGCTGAAGTTGCCGTCTCGGGCCCTGGCGGCGGCGAGTAGAAGAAGCGCAGAGGCTCGTAAGGGATAGAGGCCAGGCCAGATGGCCAGGGCGGAGGACACGGGCGCTCGCTGGGGGGACCCAGGCCAGGCGGCGGCGGCACCGCGGCTGCGGGTGCCAGAGGCTGGGGTCGGACCCCCGCTACTCCCGCCACCCCGGCCGCCGGCGCCCCGCCAGCCTTCAGCGGCACAAAGAGCTTCTTCCAGATGTTAAAGTCGCTCAGAGGAGACGACGAGATGCCCCGGTCGTAGAGCGACGGAAAGTAGAGGGGAGGGGCCGGCCGCTGGCTCATCTTAGGGTTCTGGCTGCTGCGCCGCCCTTTCGGCATCTTTTGAATGGGAGGCTGCGTGAGAGGAACCCCGCGCCGGGAGACGGGCGCCAAGGCCCCGTGTCTGGGAGTTCCACAGGCCCCGCCCCTACGGAGCGCGGTCCCACCCTCCGCTCTGACCCCGCCCCCAGAAGGCGGGGTCTTGAGAGCTGAGGCCCCGCCCCGCGAGCCCGCTGATAGCAAAGCCTTCCTTCCTCCTTGACTTCTTTTGGTCCTCGCCGCTACCCGGCAGTCACTAACTTCCCCAAAATAGCCCTGGCGCACTTTGATCTCGGCCCTCTTTCAACTCTACTTCTACTGCTTTCATATACTGTACTGCAGTTGGAGTTGGCCAAGGCTGAGAGAGAAATTCAGCCTTTCTCTCCTTTTATCAGGGAGCCGAAAATATTTCCTAACAACCGGGTCCTTTGTCCCAGAGGACTTGATTCATTATTTAGGAACTGAGAAAATGGTGGCTGACTTCATCCTCTACGGAGGGAGAAGAGGAAATCTTTCTGATAAATGTATCAGTGCTGTGGAATATTCTGGAAAGGGGGAGCAGTCTAGATTTGTAATGACTCTGAAACAATTTTTTTTTAATGAAATGCATTTTAATTCTCTTCTCAGCATGTACATTATCAGGAGCTGACAGGCTGCTGATGGGCCCACCTCAAACACCACACCCAGTCCTGAGAACTGGATGTTCTTCTGCCCGTGTAACAGCTCATTTTTGTAAAATAGTAGCCAATAACTAAGGGGAAGTCAATTTCCTTAAGGACGTTCTCATAATGATTACCAGCATGATGAACAGAAATGGGTGGGGGTCAGGCAAGCTCAGTAAGTCTCGGCTCCGGAATGGGTGGGGGTCAGGCAAGCTCAGTAACTCTCGGCTCCATAAGTGAATGCTGTGTGTATACGTATACATGCTAAAAAAAGGGGCAGGGCAGCAAAGGATAGAGTCTGATATCCAAACTAGTAGTCGTGGGCAAGTAGTTTGACTTGGAGGAGAGATTGTTTGCTTTTGTTTTTTGGGCGTTTGTTTTTTTTGTTTGTTTGTTTATTTGTTTGTTTTTCTTTCAGAAAAGGGAGCCCAAGCTGGCTCAGAACTTCCTGGGTGGAGCAGGTTGGCCAAAAATTTACAGCAACTCTCTCTTACCTGGTGGGATTATAGGCAAGCATCACCACACCTAGCATGTTGCTTGACTTATAAATCAGTTTTATTTCTTTCATCTTTAAAATTTTATGTGTATGCATGAATATATGTATCTGTTTCATGTACACTCAGAAGCCCACAGGAGGTCAGAAGATGTGGGTACTGGGAACTGTACCGGGGTGTTCTGCAATAGCAGTAAGTGATCTTTATGCATGAGCCATCCCCTCAGTGCTGTTAAGTCAGTTGTCTATAAAGTAGAAATACGAGAACCATGAGGGACCTGCCTTTAAGGGTTCCACCTCCTACGTTAAAGAGCAAAGGCTATTTTTTATTACTTAAACAAGAGGAGGCTAAGCTAAGCGGTGAAAAGAAATATATAGTTGGTATGACTAAGGGCCCAGAGATAGCCCAAAATAGCTCTCCCATGAATGGAGTATTTATATACTCCAGCTGCTCCACATCCAGTTGCTTGCAGATGGTCACTGATGAACATGAGCACTTTTGTCTGTGACTCAGAGGGTAACTTTCCCTCTCCCCACTTCTCCTCTTCCTCCCCCAACATTGGCATGACCTATTGTTTTCTCTTCCTAACTCCAACAAATTGTCCTCAAGTTCTCCTCTATGTCTTGTTTTTAAAATTCTTTGATCTGTGACATCAAGAATCTGTTCTTAAAAGGGACCCTGAGTCCTACCATGGCAAAGCCATGGCTGCCTTCATGACCTCTGATCTTCAAGTCCCTCTTCCTGGCAGCAGGCTAACTCTTACTGGGGGTTTTCTGTGCCATAATCTAAGTAAGGGTCATGCTATTCTAAGAAACACAAAACAGCCCTTTGTTACTAATCTGAATTAACCATTGTGCTGGTGTGGACCTGAGGCTTAGGGTATTCCTACCTCCTTCACAGTTCCCACTATCTCAAAAAATATTCTCAAAAAGGCAGTCCAGCCTCTATGCTTGTTTTCTTGGGTAAATGTATACCCATGGTCTTGAGCTAGCAGAAAATAAAATAAAAATTAGCAAGTTAATGAGCCTGTAGTCTGAGAGCAAGGTCAGTGGAGTAGTGTCTTTTTTTTTTTTTTTTTTTTTTTGTTTTTCGAGACAGGGTTTCTCTGAATATCTCTGGCTGTCCTGGACTCGCTTTGTAGACCAGGCTGGCCTCGAACTCACAAAGATCCACCTGCCTCTGCCTCCCAAGTGCTGGGATTAAAGGCGTGCGCCACCACCGCCCGGCTAAGTGGAGTAGTGTCTAAAGAAGCCTGGAAGAGCAGACATTTAGGTAAACCTCATCAGCCATAATCAACAAGCTGTGCTAAGTTTGGCCTGCTCCTTCCAGCCAGGCTCCACTTCCCAAAGTCTCCAGAACCTCTTAAAGTAGCACCACAAGCTGAAGACCAAGCAGTCTAAAGTTGAGCCTGTGGGGACGTTTCATACTGAAACCTTAGCAGAACTGAAGGTTTGAGAATTACATTTGGAAGGCGCAGAGCCCAGGGCAACCTCAGGTCCTCTGGAGCAGGACCAGAGCAAGTGTGGCCTTCAGGGTGGCCACTGGAGAGAAGACACTGCTTCTTGGTGTTCCAGTGAGTAGCCAGTCACAGTCCTTTTCCATTGCTTCCTCCACAAAGGCTGGAGAAAGGATATACCGGCTTCCCCCATTCCTCTTGCAGCTCATGTGGTTATAAGATCCACATCCAGCCAAAGTATAGAAGACAGTTGAGTTTCATAAGAAAGATTTTAATTTCCTAGTAAGTTTTCTCATCATCTCTTTCTGTCTCGAACTTGGATGCAATGTGGGGAGCTCTACAGTGACTTTGTGTTTGTGAGGGAAAGACTGAGAACAGCACCCACATAGCAGCTCAGACAGCGCTGAGCAACTGAACCAAAACTACAGCTGCTTATCTCTGCTTATCTCTGCTTATCAGCTGCTTATCTATCTGACATTGGGTTGTGAGTTACTTGTAGTTAAATACCTGAGACAGTTTCAAGAACAACAAATTTATTTTGTTTTACTAGTCCTTGCATAACTTCACTTTGGTGAAACCCCAGAGGAAACCATGGCTGAAAATATGCTTCCATTGTGGGAGTTTTAGTAATAGTTTCCCAAGACTAAAAGGATGGATATAATTTCCCAAAAAGTAATTGAAGTTTCTGTTACTAGAAAGGAGGAGACAGAGACCAAGTGACAATGAGCCCAATGTCACATTGCAGTAGGCCCCTTCATTATGACTGACAGTACCCAGACTTTTTTTGTTCTGTTCACTGCCTCTCACAGCGCAGGGTTTAGTTCCCATCTGCTAACCCTTCTCACCAGTAAGTGTTTCAGTTAAGTAGTTTTGGTCGCAACAGACAGAAACTTGATCAAATAGGTTAAAAATTCAGAACACCAGAGAAAGGATTAACAAGGGAGGACTTACCAAATCCCTAGGCAGAGTTACTTACACCCCAATAGCCTAGCCAGGGATGGGTGCCATCTGTGGTCTGTCTGTGTTTGCAGACACTTGATGGATTGGGTATAGGCAACATTATTCATATTGAAAACTGAGAAGGCTTACACGAGCCAATATACTGGCTGTGCTTACAGCAACGCCTGGCCCAAAAGAAGCTCTAGGGTTTTAGCCAGGACCTATGACATAGGCCTTAAACTCAAGCTTACTCCAGAGGCCAAGACGGGAAGAACAAAGTTTCAAGGCCTGCCAGGGAAATTTGACAAAAACCTATCTCAAAATAAAGGGCTGGAGTTGTAGCTGATTGTAGAGCTCTTGGTAGTATGCAAAGGGCCCTGGGTTCAATCCCTCATACTGTGAGAATAGAGATGCTCTCATGTAACCAGTGCACTCTCTGCTGAAAGATCATAATTTGCCAGGCCTGATTGGGTTCATAGTAGTGGGGTTGACAAATTACAACTCAAAACTCTAAGTCTGGCCCAACATAAGTCACTACCATCTATCATACCCACACATAGCTTTCCTGTGTCAGCCAAGGCTGAGAACAACAATGCCCCCTCCCACCCCCAAGGAAGGTAATCACAGAGAGTGAATAGCCCACTCCATAGACTAGGAAGCTTGAGCTCCTAGCTCAGCAGGGTCATCCCCTGCAGGGCATAAGTTGTCCTTCCCTTTGCCAGAGGCTTTGGACCTACACAGTGGCTCTGGGGATAGAAATAATATTCTTGTTTCTAATAGATCATTGTAGTCACTCATCTAGAAAGAAAGGCATTCAGTGTGGTCATTCTTTTTACTCCATGTAAAATGAGCATTTATTAATAGGGAGCCTTGGATAAGATTATTCATCAAAGAATTTTATTTCAAAAATGTAAGAAACTTGGAAAGGAGATCTCTGGTCAATTCCTCTTCACATCAGTCAGTGTGATAAACATGGTGTAATTTGCTGTAAGCCTGAGGCCTCTCTAGCCCTAACAAGCCTGCTCTCTGGTGTGTTAGGCAGCTTTTGTGGCTGCAAAGAAATGTCTCAGAGAAAGAACTTAAGGAAGTATATTGTGGCTTCCAGTTTCAGAGGCTTCGTGGATAGCTGGCTCCATTGCTTTTCGATCCATGACAAGGCAGAGTATAAGGCAGAGCAAAGCTGATTACCTCATGGTATCCAGAAAGCAGAGAGAGAGAAGAAGGGGCCAAGGACCCAGTATCTTCTATAGGAGCATGCCCTGCCCGTTTACCAGGTACCACCTCCTAAAGATTCTATCACTGCCCAATGATGGTGCTACTGAGCACCATCAGCTGGGAACTAAAATGTTCACAAACATGGTTTTGGATAATACTCCAAACCATAGCACCCCAATAATTTAACCTTTATTATGGCCTGCTTGCTGCTTATTAGATACTTCACAAATGCATTCCCCTCAGATCCAAGGAATATTCAGAAAGCCCAAGCTAGGTTGGTTTTAGGTCTTGTATTTCTTTCAAACCAACAAATAGGACTAGTTTGTAAGTTTCTTGCCTGCTGTGCATGAAGCTCTTGGTTCCATCTCGAGCACCTTGTAAGCCAGGTTTGGTGGCACACACTTGTCATTCTAGCACTTGAAGGTAGGTGTGTCAGGAAGATCACAAGTTCAAGGTTGTCCTCAGCTGTGTAGTGAGTTCACGGATAGTCTGGGATATATGAGGTTTCCAAATACAAAATCCACATGCTTAACTGTTGCTATATTAAAATACTTGCGATGGCCATTTAGAAACAGAATGTAATGTGATGACGCTGTTTGGAAATGTTTCTAGAATGGCCTGCTGAGTTCTGTAACACAACATTTGGGAGCTTTTAAGTGACAAAGCAGGTGCTTGTGTTTTCCTTTGTAAACAAAGGCAGGGACTGATTTCTTCAAAGCATGCAAGTATCAGGGTCCTATCCCAGGTTTCTTTCCAAAGCTACCCTGTAGTAAATCAAAGACATTGCACACAAGGAGGGTAGAGGGTGGGTGACCACAGAGTTCAATGTGAATGTGTCACCTTCTGCTTCTGATGGCCTTGAGCAGTTTGGCTAACATCTTCAAATGCAGTTCGACCTTGTTATTTATCATTTTATAAGTGCACCATATGTGTTCCTGGTGCCTATGGAGTTGAGGAGAGCATCCGATTCTCTAGAACTGGAGTTACAAACAGTTGTGAGCTGCTGTTGTGGGTGTTGGGAATCGAACCTAGGCTCTGTGGAAGAACTGCCAGTGGTCTTAACCACTGAGCCATGTCTTCTCCCCTATAGTTCCAACTCTTACGCAAGGTGAGATTGTAGTGCTGATGAAGACAGACTTAGAAGGCCCAGAACTGGCAAGCCCTGCACCTTCGGTAGGCCTCATCACAATGTCAGGTGAGTACCACCTTAGACAACTCTGCCTTTGCAGCCCAAGTAGCTCATAGTGAGGGAGCCATCTAGCACCAGTTCAGATCTATTTGCAAACAACAGAAACCAGCATGTGCTAAAAAGCTTTGAAGACTGATAAAAGACTTACCTTGAGCAAGATAAATCGTCTGGCCCCAGAAAGAATGAAGATGTAAACATCTCGACATTTGGTTCATTCTCTCAGGAAATCTCAAATCCAAAACAGAGATCAGAGTCAGGCAGGCTCTTATTTTGTCAGGATCCACAAGCCATGTTAGATCACACCCTGGGACTGAGTGCCAGGGTACAAGAGCGTTTATTTCCCCACACCTTAATGCTTAATGTGTCTAAGATTAAGCTGTATATTGGTAAGCACCCTCCAGGACACACGTGAATTCTATTTACAAACTCACAGCTCATCTCCTAAAGACAACCTAGTGGGGTTGTTACTGTCCAGCCCTCAACAGTCTGTTTCTATGAAGCCAGATGATGACCTGCTGTCCTACTTATGTGGCCTTAGCCATGCTGCCTGTGGGTCCAGGCATCCAACCCAGAAGCACAACTTTGTGCAGAAAGAAACAGCAGCCATCCTTTTCCTTATCTAGGAGGACCCAGGTTCTGGTTTCAAAAACTACCTTTTTGGTACTAGCAAGTAAAGGAGCCTGGGTCCAAAGCTCCCAGATCTCACATGATAGCTGAAAACTGAGTCTACCAAGTTCTCCTCTGACCCCTCCATATGTGTGACTGACACACACACACACACACACACACACACACACACACACACTAGCAGCGGTAGGAAGGGGAAACACAAAAGTAACCTTTTTGTTTTTTGGGTTTTTTTTTTTTTTTGAGACAGGGTTTCTCTATGTAGCCCAGGCTGTCCTGGAACTCACTCTGTAGACCAGGTTGGCCTCGAACTCAGGGATCTGCCTGCCTCTGCCTCCTAAGTGCTGCAATAAAAGGCATGTGCCACCACCAGCTTAAAAATATAACTTTTTAAAATAAATTAGGGCTGGAGAGATGGCTCAGCCGTTAAAGGCTAGGCTCACAACCAAATATATAAAATAAACTAAACAAACTGCCTTTTCCTCCAATGAAAATAAATTAAGAAAACTGCCTTTTCCTCTTGCCATTAAGTGCAGATCCATGACTCAAGATGCCAGTCTCATACTGGAATATGAATCTTGAGACAGACTTCTGGAGCAGCAAATTTCCTAGCTTTTTGGACTCTTGGATGCATCTTGCCCACAAAATACACACCCAAAAAATTTTAAATATTCATTTTCTGTTTAAATGAGTTAAATTCAGTTATTGTTCCTCAGAACTCATGAGGAACATGCTACTTTTCTCAGCCTGAGGTGGGGAGGGGGGAGGAAGAATCCCTTTGAGGAAACAACTGTACTTGAAAATCTGACTTGGTAGAGAGAATGAAATTAAGATGATGTAAAGAAACACACTGAGCCAGCAGAGGACACTGATAACCAAGGTGACAGGAAGTGAAAGGGCAGAGCACTGCTTTCTTTCTGTTGCTACATTGAACTCATTCCATGAGCTGTTTGTTACATTTCTGCTGCGATCATGTCACTCTTCCATTGGCTGAGATTTTACTTTCAGAAAAAAGCATCATTATTGCATAGCTGTCCAGAATAATACACCCATAAAATACATATGATTTGTCTAACAGATTATATAATCAAGAGAGTTTTCTTGTTTGATTTTTTAAATAATTTAGTTTTTATTTCTTCAAGTTACATCTCAATCACAATCCCCTCCTTACTCCCCCTCCAGTCCCACCCTTCCACCCTCCTCCCCCTCAGCCCCCCATCCTCTACCCTTTCTTTTTTTTTTTTTTAGTTTAGGTGTTTCTTTTTCCCCCAACAGCTCTCCCTTTCAGCCAACAAATGGTTCTTTCTCTTATAACTATAAACACAATACAAAACAACAGAAATAAATAGGCCACAATTATGAGAGTTATATGGCTTATCATACATTCCCAATGTCCAGTCCATATGTATTTGGCACCTGACTTTAACATTCTACT
>CAJQZJ010033157.1:523596-589018 GCA_907164525.1 Lophiomys imhausi
GAGATGGTTGAATTAGTGGCAAGCCTATCTCTTGGCATGTAAAAACTCCTTGCTTCAACTGCAGACAGACTGCTGTCCAAAAAGGACAAAACTTGGTAGCAGGGAAGTCGACAGCCTAGCTCTGCCAAGACAGGGTAGGTTAGTCCTTCATAATCCCTGCTCTACAATAAATGTCTGTCAGAGAAACAGGACCAAAAGGCTGATGACTGATGCTGGAATGTATGGAGAGAAAATGGGAACTGTCCAGGTAGTCACTGGTTTGTCATTTCTTAGTATTGGAAGCTGCAGGCCCTGCACTTCTCTCTCCTTTTCTTAATCCTCACTTCCCACTCAGGTACTGCTCGACTCATCTGGCAGGCTCCAGCACAAGGCAGCAGCTTCAGGCAGGCAAAGTAACATCTCTTTTCCATAAAAACATCCAAACCCTAAGTCTAAAACCTGTGACTACAGACAGGCTCTAGTGGTGACTTTAAATGATCCTAAGGTTATGCACTTTATTGTTGATGACTCAGTTGTTCCAGGGTAATCACAGGCTCCTCAGAAGGGAGAGGAAGGGAGCAGAACCTGTCAGACAAAGGAAAACCAGAGGCAGGAGATGTGGAGAACAATCTAAACTCATTGCTAAATTTGAGGACAGGAAGAGCTCTATTGGCCACAGCACACTCATGGGTTCTAGAAGTTAAGAATACGCCTTAACTGGCAACTCTAAGGGAAATCAGATCTGGGTTCTACAGTCACAAAGGCTTCATTCTGCCAGTACTTGAATGTGTAAGGGCATGGAACACTCCAGAAAGAAACGCAGCCTGCCATCTCAGTATGTGGACCCTAGTCAGACTCCAGGTAGATGAAAGAACTGTAAGGTAATTTTTTTAGATTCATTTGGCAGCAATAGAATCTAATATAAAGCCAAGCAGGATGACATGTACCTAGTAGTCCCAGGGTGGCCGAGGTGGGAAGATCATATGAACCCAAGGATTTTAGAACTATTTGGTCAATAAAGCTAGACCCTAATCCAATCAAAAATGAGAAAGCCCCCAAACTTGCTACAACCAGCAACCTCATTACTGGAAAACGGTGAGACAGCATTCAGGCATAGATTGATTAAGCTTGGAATAATGAATGTAGATGGAAATTGTAATCTGGCTTCCAAAACAAATGCAGCTAAGAAAAAACAAGCAAACAAACAAAACCTAAAAAACAAAGCAAAAGAACAACAACAACAAAAGCGAGATTCTCCCTCTGTCCCCTTCTTTCCTTTCTGTTACTCTTATAGTACTAAGAATGGAAGCCAGAGCATCATGCTGCACTACCATTGAACCACACCCCCAGCCAGACTGCACATTTTCACAGTAGCTTTAACAGTTTAACAAATCGCTGCTGGCTCATCCCCGTATTCTCACCCTAAAATCCATTTGGTTTTTCAACCCCCCCCCCGCCCCCAGTAAAACAGAAGGTTTTGCATTCATAGCAAAGTATGAATTCATAGGATTCATCAACAACTTCACCCCTGGGTGTAGTTGCTACTCCAGGGAGGTTGGGGCTGATGTCTAAGGCTAAGCATGTCATAAAACATAAAACTGCAACATTATCGCTTTATAGGAAGTTCAGAGAGGGCCAGGGAGATGGAATTACCTGTCCCAAGACAACAGGATAGTCACAAAATCACTTTGGATGCATCTTGCTTGTATTTATCAAGGTCTGGGAACTAAGTAGCGTAATATAACCCATTGTTAGCAGTCTCATGGGCCTGCTTGTATATCTTTCCAAGCTTGGACAATGCTATAGCTAAGCATACAAGACACCCACAAATTATTGACTCAGTTCAAAGTAGTAATTACATCAGCAGCTAGGGACAAAGAGGAAAACACCATCACAATGGAAAAGCCCCTCCCAGCCACCTGGTGGCTCAGATAAGCACCCCAAAGCCCTTGACCTACAATGGCATCCCCCCCTCCCTCTCTCTCTCTCCCCAATTTATTCCAGGACCCCAAATCGCTGGCTCATCCCGGAATTCCCACCCTAAAATCCATTTGCTTTTTTTTTTTCCTTTAAACCCGCCCAGTAAAACAGGAGGTTTTTCATTCATAGCAAAGTATGAATCCATGTCAAATATTTTTTCAGCAAGTTTGGTGCATAATGAGGTAACACCCTCTTAGCTTCCGCAGAATGTTAACAGCAAACGTTGCGAGCGCCCTCGATTGACATTCTGAGATGTTATTCTGTGTGTCTCTGCTCTGGAGAACTGGAGAAAAGGTGGCCCTGACTGAGGTACGTCTCCTTAGCAACTGCTATTTTCCACATTTTCGGAGGCCAACCGTGAACCACCTTAGTGCTCCCCGCCACCCTGTGATTTAACGCCTTTTCCTTTACTGATGAAAAACAAAACAAAACAAAAAAAACAGGGTTAAATAGCTTGCTTTCGAACGAAAACAAAGGGCACTCTCTGGCCAAGGTTCTTTTCAAAGTACACCCTCAAACTGGAGGGTGATCCGGCCCATGCACCAAAGATAATCTGCTCTTAGAGCAGTTTCAGATTTGGACCTCGGTGAGAAAAAAAGGCTGTGAGTGCATCGAGGCTGAGGATACCCCTGTACTCCCAGGAGCCTGCCTTCTCTTGAGTGGCGGAGGATTTCCTGGAGGTAGGGGCCGAGGGAACGCCGAGCAGAACGTTAAGCAGAAAGCGGAGTGCGGGCTTTAGGCCGCCCGCCTGCAGTAAGTTATCTTCACTATAATAAAGAAGGGCGGCGGAGCTACAAGCTCGGGAGAAACCTCCAGAGGGAGAAGGAGCAAGGACACCTTACAGCAACCCCAGCCCCAGACGCATGCGCTCCCGAAGCACCCCCACCTCCCACCCCAGGCTCGGCAACAGCAGACTCTGCTCCCTGGCCTACCTGCAGCCTTGCAGTCTGCTAGAGTCTACCCCCCGCGAAGGTTTTTTTTTCTACACCGCAAGAGTCAGCGCTCAGGCTCCGCCTGCCCTCTGGACACCTACCAAACTCCACTGGCCACTCCCAAGAATTGACCACACCCTCCTAGCCCTTATTCCGGGTAGCCGCGTTTGCCTCAGGCAGAGAGAGAGCTTGGCGGCCAGGACTAGTAGACTCTTTCAAAAGCCAGTGAACAGAAAGGCATGCCTCTGATTCCTTATCCCCAACTAGGGCACCTCAAAAGGCTTCTTTCTGATTTTCCCTTTCTAAAAAGAATTACTCTCCAAAATGTTTTTGTGCCCATGTTTGCTAGTGCCTGGAGCTCTCTTGGCTCATCGTGGGTTATCTTTCCAGGCTCGTACAGCTGTGACTTGCTTCTGCTCTCAGGTTCTGACAATCTCCAAATACTCTCCAGACACAGCTGCCGAGTGTTTTGTTTGGAATCAAGACAAAATTCTGTTGTACATCTTTTTGTGGACTGGTCAGGAACCAGAACTACCACTTTGACCTTCACATGAAGATGTAGAAAGAAGTTGCCATTTATCATTTGAAAAAAAGTCACATCCAGTAAGAAAGCAACAAACTATATATATCTATGTGTGTGTATGTATATATATGCATATATATAGTTTGTTTGTTTTTAAATACCTAGTGTTTTTAGTTAGGGTTTCTTTGTTCTTTTTTAATTTATTTTTTAATTTCTTCAAGTTACATCTCAATCACAATCCCCTCCCTACACCCCCTCTAGTCCCACCTTCCCTCCCTCTTCCCCCTCAACCCCCCATCCACTTCCTTTTTTTTTAAGTTTAAGGCTAAGGTATATCTTTTTCCCTCAATAGCTCCCCCCCTCAGTCCAACAAATGGCTCTTTCTCTTATAACAACAAACATAATAAAAAACAACAGAAATAATTAGGCCAAAATTATGAGAATTATAAGGCTTACCATACATTCCCAATGTCCAGTCCATACCTATTTGGTAACTGACTTTAACATTCTACTATCCAACCATCTCCATGAGTTTAAAGTTCTATATCCAACTCAGCCTCCATCCTAACTTCCATCACAATTTTAAAAACATCTGCCACTCAGGAGGCAGAGGCATATGGATCTCTGTGAGTTTGAGTTCGAGGCCAGCCTGGTCTACAAAGTGAGTCCAGGACAGCCAGGGCTACACAGAGAAACCCTGTCTCAAAAAACCAAAAAAAAAAAAAAAAACCCCAAAAACCATCTTCTTAGATCCAGAACACCCTCTTGATTCCTGAACAACTCAAAATTTAACTATGAGACTCTAGCTATCTATTCTTCAACCACCTCAGAAACCTGAGAGGGATAAATATATCTGATTATGTAGGAAGTGCAGGGCCTGTAGCTTCCAAAACTAAGAAATGACATATCAGTGGCTGCCTGGACAGTTCCCATTTTCTCTCCATACATTACACCATCAATCTTCAGCCGTTTGGCCCTGTTTCTCTGACAGACATTGATTGTAAAGCAGGAATTATGAAGGACTTGCTTACCCTATCTTGGCAGAGCTAGGCTGTCGACTTACCTGCTTCCAAGTTTTGTCCTTTTTGGACAGTATTCTGTCTACAGTTGAAGCAAGGGGTTTTTCTTGCCAAGAGATAGGCTTGCCACTAATTCAACCATCTCCAATTGGAGATTCTTCAATGCTCATCTTCGACTTGGATTAGAGTAGGGGGTGCTGTCAGGAGCTGACATGTCTCGATATCAAAAAAAAAAAAAAAAAACTTAAGAAAACACCTTTGAATGCCATATTCTGCAGATCTCTTAAGGTTTTCGAAGACGACCTGTCTATCTCCTTATATTTGGATAAAGCAAATGTTGCTTGTCTCTTAGCAACTTGATTTCTGATTAACTTAGAAAATAACTGTGATAGACTGCCCTAGTACCTAACAAAATGACATGCTTGAATGACTATTAGTTTGCATTTCTTAATATCCTAAACAGTTTATGACAGTTGCTAACAAAAGGCCAAAACTTCACATTTCATTTAAGTGTTACCTAGGTACAACACCTTAAAAAAGTTAACCTTAATTTTGTATCAATATACAAAGATAAATACCAATGTGGCCAAATATAATCTTAGTTTTGTATCAACATACAAGGATCAATACCGATGTAGCCCAATATAATTTTAATTTTGCATCAATATACAAAGATCAATACTGATTTAGCCAAATATAATCTTAATTTTGTATCAATATACAAAGGTATGAGCATATTCAATAATCTGCCCTTTTTTATTATTCCTATATTATGTCTCTATCCCATTTTTCTCAAGTCTTTTCACCCCTTCATAGGAGAGAAAGGATACAAAAAAGAAAAAAAGAGAAATCCCTGGGTCTAACCTCCAAAACCTATTTAACAAGACCACTTAACAGCTTGTAATCTCTCCCCCTAAATAACAAGAAGTATCTATAACCCATCAAATGACCAAAGGGGGGAAAATCACCTACCCGACCTTCTGGAGATGGGACGTCGCTCTCTTAAAATGACTTCTTGCTGATTTGGGACATAGTAAACCTGTTTGGGGCCCAAATAAGAATAGAAAAATGGCTAAGCATGTTAATAGAATCATTTAATGTTCAGTCCTTTTGTGCTCAGCTATTTAAATGTCCTAAGAAGTTCATAGACAGAAGCTGAACTTCAGGGCTTTACTGAAGTTCTGGCTGGAACAGTCTGTGGAGCTGAACAATCTTAGCGATTTTGAGTTGTTGTAGTTTTTGAGGAAACATCTATTGAGGAAGTCTGCAAGGTTGGATCGTCTGGGCTATTTGTCTTCTTTGGTGTCTGATCTGTTTTCTTCTGAGGTTTCAGTTTTCCAGCTGTCCCTGGATTCCTTAAATGGATGCTTTAAATCTCCTGGAAAGATAAGAACAGAGCCCTGTCTTAATCCTAAATCTGGGACACTAATTTTTTGGGGGGAGCAGGTAATATTTTTCCTGGAGCAAATTCAGTTTTTTGCAATATAAAAAGTATTATCTTTCAATTGAGATTAAAAAAGAAATTATTTTGATATTTTGGAACTAAACAAACCTTTAAGTGTATATATTTTGAGATTTTAAAGGACAATTCACTTTGACTTTCAGCATGCCTTTTGTGAGTAGTTTTTAAATTTAAATCCTTCCAAATCCTATGTGCCTGTCTCTGCATTCTAAGTATTGGGATCAAAGGCATTTGCTTCCCAACTGATGGGATTAAAGATGTGCACCACCACCCCAGGATATAAGTTTTTCTCTGTTTAGAACTTGCTTTGTGTCAGGTTGATCTTGAACTCCAAGATCTGCAGGTTTCTGTCTCTATTGTGTTGGGATTAAGGGTGTATACCTCTCAAATGATGGGATTGAGGGTGTGCACCATCACCATCCTGTCCCTTGTAACTCTAGAATTTATAACACAACCAACTCTATAGTGATCCTCCTGTCTCTGTTGGAGTTAAAGGCATGGGATAACATCACACATATATTTTACCTTAGTTCCAAATTTTTTCAACTCTTGGAGGTTTAGAAAACCAGGTTGAACTGTAGTAACCTATAATTAATTTACAGCATTTTAAACCTCTTACCTGCTTTTTAATGCCTAACCACAAAAATATTCTTTATAGCTACAAAACAAAACAAAAAACAAAAAACTTTTAAGCTGGTATCAAGTTTGTATGAGCTATGTGGCAACCTGCAGTCTAACATTCCAATCTGAAATGAAGGCCATTTTTCCTTTCATGCCAGTAAGGCAAGTACTTCTTTGGTAAATTATAGTTTGAACATTTTATATTATATTTTTATTATATTTTTAAGCTTATTAACTCTTTTCTTAAAAAAAGTATTATTTTGTTTTCTCAAGTTACTTCTAGAACATGTTTTCCTCCCTCCTCCATTCCTGGCCTCTCCCTCCCTCACTCCCCTCCTCCCTCATTATTCCTCTATTTCCTAGTCTCCTTCTCCTCAGATTAGGTGGGCCCTCACATATCATACTTCCTCAGTTCTTCAGTCATGTGAGGGCTGAGAGCTCCACTTGTACTGGGGCTTGATAAGGCACACCATCTAGGGTAAGGTATTCCACTAACCTGCAGCAGATTCCATGACTCACTGCTGGGTGAAATTTTTCCTAGGATAGATATGCTAGGTTCCTATCTATTTGGGTCTGTGGGTTGTAGGATAGCTATCCTGTGATGTATGGTTAATATCCATTTATAAGAGAGTACATACCATGTTTATTTTTCTGGGACTGAGTCAGCTCACTTAGGATGAGCTTTTCTAGCTCCATCCATTTGGTTATGAATTGCATGATTTCCTCATTTCTGATAGCTGTGTAGTATTCCATTGTATAAAATACCACAGGGTTTTTTTTTTTTTTATCCATTCTTCAGTTGAAGGACATCTGGGTTGTTTCCAGTTTCTGGCTATTATAAATAAAGCTACTATGAACATTGTTGAGGCAATGTCCTTGTGGTTTCATTTCGAATCTTTTGGATATATGCCCAAGAGGGGTATGGCTGGGTCTTGATGTAGAACTATTCCTGATTTTCTAAGATATCTCCAGATTGATTTCCAAAGTGGTTGTACAAGTTTGCACTCCCACCAGCAATGGGGGAGTGTTCCTCTTTCTCCACATTCTTGCCAGCATGTGCTAGCATTTGAGTTTTTGATCTTGCCATTCAGACCAGTGTAAGATGGAATCTCAAAGTTGTTTTAGGTTGCATTTCCCTGATGACCAAAGATGTTGAACATTTCAAGTGCTTCTCTGCCTTTAAAGATTCCTCTTCTATGAGTTCTCGGTTTAGCTCTGTACCCCATTTTTTGATTGGGTTATTTGATTTTTGGTGTTTAATTTCTTTAGTTCTTTATGTATTTTGGATATTAGCCCTCTGTTGGATGTTGGGTTGGTGAATATCCTTTCCTAGTCTATAGGCTTCCGTTTTGTTCTAAGGACAGTGTCCTTTGCCTTATAGAAGCTTTTCAATTTCATAAGGTCCCATTTATTGATTGTTTTAGCACCTGAGCTATTGGTGTTTTCTTCAGGAAGTTGCTACCGGTGCCAATGAGTTCCAGGCTTTTCCGCACTTTCTCTTCTATTGATGTTAGTGTATCTGGATTTATGTTGAGGTCTTTGATCCACTTAGGCTTAAGTTTTGTACAGGGTGATAAGTATGGATCTATTTGCATTCTTCTACATGTTGACATCCAGTTAGACCAGCACTATTTATTGAAGATGCTTTCCTTTTTCCATGGTATGGTTTTGGCTTCTTTGTCAAAAATTAAGTGACCATAGGTGTGTGGGTTTATTTCTGGGTCTTTGATTCAATGCCATTGGTCAACTGGTCTGTTTCTATACCAGTACCATGCTGTTTTTATTACTATTGCCCTTTAGTACAGCTTGAAATCTGGGATGATGATACCTCCAGATGTTCTGTTATTGTACATGATTGATTTAGCTATTCTGGGTTTTTTGTTTTTCCATATGAAGTTGAGAATTGTTTTTTCCAGGTCTGTAAAGAATTGAGTTGGTATTTGGATAGGAATTGTATTGAATCTGTATATCGCTTTTGGTAAGATGGCCATTTTTATTATGTTGATCCTACCTATCCATGAGCAAGGGAGATCTTTCCATCTTCTGATATCTTTTTCAATTTCTTTCTTCAGGGACTTGAAGTTCTTATCATACAGGTCTTTCACTTGGTTGATTAGAGTTACCCCCATGTATTTTATATTATTTGTGGCTTTGTGAAAGGTGTTGATTCCCTTATTTCTTTCTCAGCCCATTTATCTTTTGTGTAAAAAAGGGCTACTGATTTTTTTGAATTGATTTTGTATCCAGCAACCTTGCTGAAGGAGTTTATCAGCTGTAGGAGTTCTCTGGTGGAATTTTTGGGGTCACTTATGTATACTATCATATCATCTGCAAATAGGGATACTTTGACTTCTTCCTTTCCAATTTGTATCCCCTTGATCTCTTTTAGTTGTCTTATTGCTGTAGCTAAAACTTCAAGCACTATGTTGAAGAGATATGGAGAGAGTGGTTAGCCTTGCCTTGTCCCTGATTTTAGAGGAAATGCTTTAAGTTTCTCTCCATTTAGTTTGATGTTGGCTATTGGCTTGTTGTAAATTGCCCTTATTATGTTTAAATATGGTCCTTGTGTGCCTGATATCCCCAAGACTTTTAACATGAAAGGGTATTGTATTTTGTCAAAAGCTTTTTCAGTGTCCAATGAGATGATCATGTGGTTCTTTTCTTTCAGCTTGTTTATGTGGTGGATTATATTGATGGATTTTCTAATGATGAACCACCCCTGCATCCCTGGAGTAAAACCTTCTTGATCATGGTGTATGATACTTTTGATGTGATCTTGGATCCAGTTTGCAAGTATTTTATTAAGTATCTTTGCATCCATGTTCATAAGGGAAATTGGTCTGAAATTTTCTTTCTCCGTTAGGTCTTTGTGAAGTTTAGGTATCAGGGTGACCGTGGCCTCAGAATGTGTTTGGCAGTATTCCTTCTGTTTCTATGTTGTAGAAGAATTTGAAGAATATTGGTATTAGCTCTTCTTTAAATGTCTGGTAGAATTCTGTGCTGAAGCCATCTGACCCTGGGCTTTTTGTGGTTGGAAGACTTCTAATGACTTCTTCTACTTCCTTATAGGTTATAGGACTGTTTAATTTGTTTACCTGTTCTTGATTTAATCTTGGTATGTGGAATCTATCAAGAAAATTGTCCATTTTATTTAGGTTTTCCAATTTTGTGGGGTACAAGTATTTGAAGTAGGACCTAACGATTCTTTGGATTTCCTCAATGTCTGTTGTTTTCTGATTTTGTTGATTTGGGTATTTTCCCTCTGCCTTTTAGTTAGTTTAGCTAAGGGCTTGTCTATTTTGTTGATTTTCTCAAAGAACCAACTCTTGGTTTTGTTGATTCTTTGTATTGTCCTTTTTGTTTCTAAGTTGTTGTTTGATTTCACCCCTGAGTTTGATAATTTCCTCTTCTCTGCTCCTCTTGGGAGTGTGTGCTTCTTTTTGTTATAGCTCTTTCAGGTGTGCTTTTAGGTCGCTAGTATGGGAACTCTCCAGTTTCTTTTTGAAGGCACTTAGTGCTGTAAACTTTCCTCTTAGTACTGCTTTCAGTGTGTCCCATAAGTTTGGGTATGTTATGCCTTCATTTTCATTGAGTTCTAAGAAGACTTTAATTTTTTTCATTTCTTCCCTAACCCAGAGGTCATTGAGTAGAGAATTGTTCAGTTTCCATGTTTTTGCAGGCTTTCTGTTGTTTTTGTTGAAGTCTAGTTTTATTGCATGATGGCCTCATAAGTTACAAAGGGTAATTTCAATTTTCCTGTATCTGTTGAGGCTTGCTTTGTGACCAACTATATGGTTGATTTTGGAGAAGGTTCTATGAGGTACTGAAAAGAAAGTATATTCTTTTGTTTTGGGGTGAAATGTTCTGTAGATATCAATTAGGTCCATTTGATTCATGACATCTGTGAGGTTCATTATTTCTGTTTGATTTCTGCCTCTGTCCAGTAGTGAGAGTGGTGTGATGAAGTCTCCCACTATTAATGTGTGAGGTTCAATGTGGGATTTGAGCTTCAGTAGTGTTTCTTTAATGAATGTGGGTGGTCTTACATTTGGGGCATGGATGTTCAGTATTGAGATGTCATATTAGTGGATTTTTACTTTGATGAGTATGTAGTGTCCTTCCCCATCTCTTTTGATTAATGTTTGTTGAAAGTCTAATTTATTGGATACTGGAATGGCCACTCTAGCTTGCTTCTTGAGTCCATTTGCTTGGTGTATCTTTTTCCAGCCCTTTACTTGGAGATAATGCCTTTTTTGCTGAGGTGTGTTTCTTGTAAGCAGCAGAATGTGGGATTCTGTTTTCACATCCATTTTGCTAGCCTGTGTCTTTTTATTGGGGAATTGAGTTCATTAATGTTGAGAGATATTAATGACCAGTGATTGTTACTTCCTGCATCTTGATGTTGGTGGAAATAGTGTGTGAGTGAGCTTCTTTTCTTTTGGTTTTGCTGCAGGCATGCTATTTGCTTCCTGTGCTTTCTTGTGTGTAGTTAACCTCTTTGGGTTGAAGTTTTCTTTCCAACATCTTCTGTACAGCTGAATTTGTGTATAGATATTGTTTGAATTTAGCTTTGTCATGGAATATCTTGTTTTCTCCATCTAAGTTGATTGACAATTTTGCAGGGAATAGTAGTCTGGCCTGGCATTTGTGGTTTTTTAGGGTCTGCAAGAAGTCTGTCCAGGCCCTTCTGGATTATAGAGTCTCTGAAGAAAAGTCAGGTGTGATTCTGTTAGGTTTGCCATTATATGTTACTTGACCCTTTTCCCTAGCAGATTTTAAAATTCTTTCCTTGTTCAGTACATTTAGTGTTTTGATTATTATGTGGCAGGAGGATTTTCTTTTCTGGTCTAATCTATTTAGAGTTCTGTAAGTTTCTTATACAGTTATAGGCATCTCTTTTTTTATATTTGGGAAATTCTCTTCTGTCGCGTCCCCCCTTGTCCAGCAAGGAATGACGCAACTCATAAAACTCTTCTCCTGCAGTTTATTCAGGTCCCTTGAAAACAGTCTTCCGAATAAAGGGGCAGACCCAACCCACAGGCTAAATACTAATTAAACAGCCAGTCAAGTAAAGCCAAGTGGTGCTATCTTAGAGGTCTACGTATGCGGAAGCAAGCCAGATCAGCAGTCTTTGCCAAATATGAACTTATTATCATAGAGAACGCTCACCGTCGGGCTGGTGGAAGGCGGAGACCAGCGCCATCTTTAGGGCGTGGCACTTTGCAGCTCTCTACAGTTCCTCCTTTTTTATTTTTTCTAAAGTTGGTAAAAGTCCCTGGAAAGGCTTCGCAATCCCTCTATCTGGGGATCTCACGGTGGGCCTGAGCCTGTAGGTGGGCGATGCTCAAATTCTTACCCGTCTCTGGGTCAGCCTCCCCACTCGGGACTGCCCTGTCTTAGGTGGCCGAGACTTACCCGTCAACTCCGTCACTGACTTGCCAGACCCTGATATCCGTGGAACGAATTCCTCAGTGGGCAGGGACTATGCTTAGTGAAGATTTACTTCACGGCAGCAAGCCATGCCTGAGGGGACTGGCCCGCCTCAATGGCGACAAGGGCTTGTATAATCATGGCTGCATTATGCTTTTATGTGGCTCTTATTTTGTAGATGCACCATAGGCAAACCAGAGAGGCTAGCATCATTAGTATCGCCAAAGAGCCTACACCCGCCCACTCCTTAAGATGATCCATAGCCGTCTGTATCCAAGAAGTCAAGCCAGTAGCCAGGCTCAGATCCACCCGAGTGGAGTTGATGTGGATGATTGTCGCTCTCAGCTCTCTCATCAAATTTTCAAATTCAGCAGACCAATCCTGTAAGAGGAACTTTGACAATTGTCTGGACAAATTAGCAGCTTTTGTATAATTTTGATATTGCACGGAAGTAACACACAAACCTTGCAATTTCCACTCACACCCCAACTGTGCTAGTTGCCAAAGAGAATCAATCTGTTCTTGTATTAAATCTATACATTGATTAACTATCTAAGACTTCCTTTGAGATGAGAATTCATAGAGGCCTGAGTATCCAATGCCTGTGCCACAGTGGCTGAGATGTTATTCAGGGCATTGGCAGTCTGTATAGAACTAGACAAGGCGATAGCTGAGGCAGTAGCTCCCACAGCAGCAACAGTGATAGCAGTAACAATAGCTGCAGTGATGCCAAAATCTCTTTTAAATCTGAATAGCATCATGGTATTAGGAGCCTCTACAGGAACTGGTACATATCGAGGCATTCTAGTCACCACAGCCACAGGAAAGGCTGTGGCATTCCAGCATAGGGCATAAAAACATGTGCTTGGAGTGCATACTAACTTTTCTTCACCTAAGGATGCACTCCCATTACTTATAATCCACAGAAAAGGAGGCCAGAGACATACTGGCGAAGCTGAAAAGCTCTTGTTGTGATAAGAATGAAACAAAGAATTCCAAGTACCAGAGCCACTACCGCTAGAGAAATCTAATCTGGTAGCAGACCCTAGGGAAAAATTACCTCTTTGATAAATTCCTCCTCCAAGCATAATGACAGGTCCCAAGTCCATGCAACTTCCATTTACTCCACACAAAAGCCACAAATCAAAAGGATTGGTGGCAGTCTGCTGAGGATCCCTAGTAGATATATCAAGCATTCCTGTACAAGACTTATTCACTATATTACTAATCATGGGGCTAAAGGAAAAATGATCTTGTTGAACCCAAACTGCTCTGCGCTCCTGACATACTCACTGCTACTATCACCAGGATCCTTTGGAAGGTCTTCATGACGAATCTTCCTCACAAGGCGCTCAGGCACCCACACTGGATCTTGTTGATCCTGAGGAAAAACACAAACAGACCCTCTCACCCATGATAGCACAGGGTCAGGCCCCCGTCAAGAGCCTGTTAAAATATCCTTCCACTTCACCATGCTTTTAGGTGAACCAAGGGAATCCTGATGTCTGTCCGCTGCTGAGCGGCCTTGAGCATCCAAATTGAAAAAGTTTAAAGTAAATAAGGCTAAAGACATTCTTTCCTTGGGGGTACGGAAGACATTCTCTCCTTGGGGGTACGGCCTTGGCCTATTCCCCCTTTTTGTTTTTGTAAGCTTTCTTTCAAGGTGCGATGAGCACGCTCCACAATTCCTTGTCCTTGAGGATTGTATGGTAATCCATGATTAAGTTGTACCTCCATCTGATTACAGAAGGAGACAAAGGACTGAGCTGTATAGGCTGGTCCATTGTCCGTTTTTAGCTGCTGTGGTTTTCCCCATGCAGCCCAGGCTTCTAAGCAATGTCCTATGACATTGCGAGCCTTTTCTCCACTCATAGGTGTAGCATGTATGATACCTGAGCAGGTATCCACAGATACATGAATATATTCTAAGGTTCCAAACTCTGAAATGTGGGTAACGTCCATTTGCCAGATTTTAAGTGGCAACAACCCTCTAGAGTTCACTCCCACACTGGGAGGATGATGATGAATCACACACTGAGGACAGTCCAAAACTACTTGTCTAGCATCTGCTCTAGACAAATGGAATTTCTGCTGTAGAGTTTTTGCATTTACATGAAATAATTGGTGAAACTGTCTGGCTTGATCCAGGAATGGGCTCCAAAAAATGCATTCCATCCTGGTCCATTGATCAACTTTATTATTACCCTCACTTAATGGTCCAGGTAATCCTGTATGTGCTCTGATATGTTGAATATAAAAACACCTTTTTCTCTGCCAGATTAAAACTTGTAACTCTTGTAATAAGGCACATACAGTACTACTATTCTTAATAGGACCTGCTAATTCTAATACTTTCACTGCGTTGACCACATAAACTGAATCTGAAATCAAATTGAATGCAAATTGACATCTTTTAAACACCTCAATTACTATTTTCAACTCTACTATTTTGGGGGAGCCCGGTTGAAATTGACATAACACGGGCTCTTGTCTTTCTATCAAATAGGCTCCGCAGCCTGTCTTTGAGCCATCAGTAAACACATTTGGTGACCTTTGAAGTGGTACTGCTGAAGTAACCTTGGGAATATCACTGGGTGCTCCTTAAAAAATGATAGCAATGGATGTTTAGGATAATGGTTATCAATCACTCCTTCAAAGCTACATTGCAATATTGCCCAGTCATCTACAGTGCCACACAAAATCTTAATTTGATAACTGGAATAAGGCACTATTATACTGGCAGGAGCAACTCCAAAAGACTGCAAGCATTGTTGGATACCATTCAAGGCTAAAGCAGCAAGTGCAGTGGGATAATGTTCTATTCTGTTCTTACTTGTGTCCACATCCCCAGGCAGAAAGATCTCCCTACTTTCAGGGATTGAACTGGCTGCTCTGTCTGAGTGGCTTCTGGATATGGGGGAGGAGTTGAAGGCGCCATGGCAACGGCTTTGTTTACACCAGCTGCCGCCAGCGTGGCTGAAGGCTCTGTAACGACGACTCCGCCCACTCCGACTGCTGCTGACGTGTCAGACGCCATGGCAACAGCTCCTCCCACACTGACTGCTGCCGATACGCCCTTCTGTTTTACTTTTTTCTTTTCCTTTTTTCTAATAACAGTCCTCTCCAACTGTTCTATTAGAGCGTGTAGCTCTCCTTCAGAATCTGTGCTCTCTGAGTCCTCTAAATCTCTAAAATTTCTAAGATCGGGATAGAGAGGAAATTTCTTTTTGTCTTCCTTTTCACTGTCTGCCTGCTCAAATTTTTAGCCTTTGTTACTTCCCTTTTCACTATCTGCCTGCTCAGATCTCTCCCCTTGTAGCAGTTCCAAAGCTGATTCTCCCTCTTTGATTGCATTACAACACCTCTGATCTTCTAAACAACTCCTCACCATTTTCCAAATCAGTCTTACTCCATGCTTCAGAGTCCCCTGCTCCCAAGCAAAATCCAAGTCCCTGCCTAATTTGTCCCAGCAGGATACTGTAAGATTCCCGGACACTGCAAACCACGGAGCCACAGAATCGCATTCATTCAGAAATCTCTCTAAGGTAGACTTCTTAATCTTCAAATTTCTAGCTAAAAGTAGCTCCTGAAGAGCCAGAAAAATTGGATGTGACTGAGACAATCCCATGTTTAAAAATTTTACTTTAGGTTCGCAACTTCCTGCGAAACTTTACCTTTTGTTCACAACTGCCTGCGAAACTTAACCCTTTGTTCGCAACTGCCTGCGAAACTTAACCTTTTGTTCGCAACTGCCTGCGAAACTTAACCTTTTGTTCGCAACTGCCTGCGAAACTTAACCCTTTGTTCGCAACTGCCTGCAAAACTTAACCCTTTGTTCGCAACTGCCTGCGAAACTTAACCCTTTGTTCGCAACTGCCTGCGAAACTTAACCCTTTGTTCGCAACTGCCTGCGAAACTTAACCTTTTGTTCGCAACTGCCTGCGAAACTTTACCTTGTGTTCGCTATTTCCGTGAAACTTTATTGTCCTGATTTATCCCAGGAACTTACCAAGCACTTCCCCTGACTGCAGGAGTTCTGAGTCTTTTCTGGTTCCCCGTACGGGCCACCACTTTGTCGCGTCCCCCCTTGTCCAGCAAGGAATGACGCAACTCATAAAACTCTTCTCCTGCAGTTTATTCAGGTCCCTTGAAAACAGTCTTCTGAATAAAGGGGCAGACCCAACCCACAGGCTAAATACTAATTAAACAGCCAGTCAAGTAAAGCCAAGTGGTGCTATCTTAGAGGTCTACGTATGCGGAAGCAAGCCAGATCAGCAGTCTTTGCCAAATATGAACTTATTATCATAGAGAACGCTCACCGTCGGGCTGGTGGAAGGCGGAGACCAGCGCCATCTTTAGGGCGCGGCACTTCGCAGCTCTCTACACTCTTCAACAATTTTGTTGAAGATATTTTCTGGTCCATGGAGCTGGGAATCTTCTCTTTCTTCTATTCCTATTATTGAGATTCCATCTTTTCATAGTGTCCTTGATTTCCTGAAGGTTTTGTGTCAGGACTTTTTTAGATTTTACATTTTCTTTGACACATTATCAATTTCTTCAATTTTATCCTCTGCCTGACTTTCTCCCATCTCTTGTATTCTGTTGGTGATGCTAGCGTCTGTATTCCTTTTCTTTTCTTAAGGTTTTCCAGTTCTGTGGATGTCTCAGATTGGAGTTTCTTCATTGCTTCAACTTCCCTTTTCAGGGCTCCATTCCTTTATGTGCTTTATTCATTTCCATCACCTCTTTTGCAGTATTTTGTTGTGGTTCTCTGAGATATTTGATTTCCTCCCTTAGGCCTTCTAAGCATAGGATTTAGGTCATTTTTATTTGTTCCAATCGTGTTAGAATGTCCAGAGTTGTCTGTAGCATTATAGCTAGGTTCTGGAGACCTCATATTGCTTTTTTTTTTTTTTTACCATGTTCTTGGCGCTGACCGTTTGTCATCTGATTGACCCTGGTGTTGTCTGTTTCTTTTGTCAGTTGACCTTGGTGCTCAGGAAAACTCCGTTCTGGGGGTTGGGTGATCCTGAGATCCTGGTGTCCACCTCCAAATGGTGTGTAGTTTCCTGTAATAGACTGGCTCATGGAGAGTGACTGCCGCTCTCCTCAACTGGTTGTGACCCAATTGGACCAATATACAGGGGGTTGGAGTGGGAAGGGGGCTATCCTCTGAGTACCTGGGAGCTGGCAGGTAGAGTTGTGATTGGGCCTGTGTTCTCCCCTCACTGACACAGTCTTCTGGTTCAGCAGCTAGACTGACTGTGCAGGCAGGGAGCTCCACCCAAGATGGGTGCCAGCCTCAGTGTGCCTGTTGCTGACTGCCTCAAACGCTTGGGTGCTAGGGTGAGTAACCCGCCCCAATATTTGTGGAGAACACATAGTCTTGGACTCTGTTTGCATTCAGTCTTGGCTCCTAATTGCTTTGCTGTGACTGGGTTAGGTCTCTGCCACTCAGCTACAGTGCACACAGTGCGGCCATGTTGGGAACTCCGGAAAGAAAAATCTTACCTTTGCTCTTGTGGTCCGGCTGTTTTCCTCTGTTGGGTGTACAGGTCCGTGTGCAGGCTGGATATCAGGCAGACAGGTGTGGCCGCTGATCTGTGGCTGGAGCCTTGGGCTGGATCTGCTCTAGCCGGCGCTCCTCTCTGAGCTGTGACCAACAGGTAACCTAGCTGGCTGATCTTAGGGTGGTGTTCCTGGGAACTGCATGAGCTGTTTCTCGTGGTGACCAGTTTTGAGTGTTTGCCGCGGAAATTCAGACACGGTCTGTATTTCACAGTCGGCTAGGGGACCTCACATTTACTCCACAGTGACTAATCTGATTCACCTACTACTCAGATACAATGCTCTATGGTCGTGCCATCTTGGATCTCTTGTTTGTTTTTCGAGACAGGGTTTCTCTTTATAGCCCTGGCTATCCTGGAATTCCCTCTATAGACCAGGTTGGCCTTGAACTCACAGAGATCCACCTGCCTCTGCCTCCCAAGTGCTGGGATTTAAAAGTGAGCCATTACAGACAGTTTTGAACTGCCACGTGGGTGATGGGATTTGAACCCGGGTCCTTTGGAAGAGCAACCAGTGGTCTTACCTGCTGAGTCATCGCTCCACCAACAGGAATAATTTTAAAGAGAATAAACATTCCAAGAGGCTAGCCTCCTAGGGGAACAGGAGATACCATGTGAGCATCGGTCTGGAAACCTGTAGCATCCGTTGTCTCAGGCCTGCTGAGTGTGAAATGAAGCAACTGGATAGTCAGATAAGGCTCCATGAGCCTCCCCACCCCTCTCTGAGGAGACATAAATGGTCAATAAGGCCAAGTAGGATGATCTTTTGCAAGCAAGCAAAACTGAAATGCAGATGGGTGCAGTCCGACTTGGAGGACAGTCCTGTGTGGGGGGCGATGACAAACACATGCTAGCCAGTATCAAGCAGGAGTGGAAGCACAGACACTGAACCTCTTGCAGGGAAAATCATAAAACCTTTGGCATGCTCCTTTACCATGATCCTCTGATGTAGAGAGCTGCGACGTGCCGCGGCCTAAAGATGGTGCCGGTTTCCGCCTTCCACCAGCCCGATGGTGAGCGTTCTCGGTGGTAAACAAGTCCATATTTGGCTAAGACTGCTGATCTGGCTTGCTTCCACATACGTGGGCCTCTAAGATAGCACCACGTGGCTTTACTTGATTGGCTGTTCATATAGTATTTAGCCTGGGGGTTGGGTCTACCCGGGCATTCGGAAGACTGTTTTCAAGGGACCTGAATAAACTGCTGGAGAAGAGCTTTTGTGAGTTGCGTCATCCTTGCTGGTCGAGGGGAACGCAACAAGTGGTGGCCCGTACGGGGAACCAGAAAAGACTCAGAACTCCTGCAGTCAGGGGTAGTGCACTGGTAAGTTCCTGGGATAAATTGGGACAATAAAGTTTCACGGAGATTGCAAACAAAAGGTAAAGTTTCGCGGAAATAGCGAACAAACGGTAAAGTTTCGCGGAAATAGTGAACAAAAGGTAAAGTTTCGCGGAAATAGCGAACAAAAAGGCTAAAGTTTCGCGGGAATTGCGAACAAAAGGTAAAGTGTCGCGGGGAAGCTGCGAACCGAAAGTAAATTTTTAATCATGGGATTGTCTCAGTCACATCCAATTTTTCTGGCTCTTCAGGAGCTACTTTTAGCTAGGAATTTGAAACTTAAGAAGTCAACCCTAGAGAGATTTTTGAATGAATGCGACTCCGTGGCTCCGTGGTTTGCGGTGTCCGGGAATCTTACGGTATCCTGCTGGGACAAATTAGGCAGGGACTTGGATTTTGCTTGGGAGCAAGGGACTCTGAAGCATGGAGTAAGACCGATTTGGAAGATGGTGAGAAGTTGTTTAGAAGATCAGAGATGCTGTAACGCAATCAAGGAGGGAGAATCAGCCTTGGAACTGCTGCAAGGGGAAAGATCTGAGCAGGCAGGCAGTGAAAAGGGAAGTAACAAAGGCGAAAGATCTGAGCAGGCAGATAGTGAAAAGGGAAGCAAAAAGAAGGTCCCTCTCTATCCCGATCTTAGACATTTTAGAGATTTTGAGGACTCAGAGGGTATGGATTCTGAAGGGGAGCTACACGCTCTAATAGCACAGTTGGAGAGGACTGCTATTAGAAAAAGGGAAAAGAAAAAGGTAAAAGAGAAAGACACGTTGGCGGCAGTTGGTGTAAGTGAAGCCGTTGCCGTGGCACCTTCAGCCACGTTGGTGGCAGTCGGTGTAAGTAAAGCCGTTGCCGCGGCGCCTTCAACTCCCCCTCCATACCCAGAAGCTGTTCAGATAGATCAGCCTGTTCAGTCCCTGAAAGTAGGGAGATCTTTCGGGGGATGTGGACACAAGTAAGAACAGAATTACAGTTTGCTTATCCGGTATACCAAGATCCACAAGGGAATAGGTATGAGGAACAGCTTGATTTTAAAGTAGTTAAATCCCTTGCAGAGTCGGTTCGTACCTATGGCATTACCGCTTCTTTTACATTGGCTCAAGTGGAAGCATTAAGCAGACATTGTATGACTCCGAGTGATTGGAGTGGCCTGGCCCGCGCCTGCTTAAGTCCAGGGCAATACTTAGACTGGAAAGCTTTCTTGATTGAGTATGCCACTGAGCAAGCAGCCATTAATCAGAGAGATGGAAATCCAGCCTGGGATAGAGATATGCTGCTTGGGCAGGAGAGATTTGCCAACCAGCACACAGGATATCCCAATCAGGTTTATGAACAAATAAACCAGACAGCTATCAAGGCTTGGAAATCCCTTCCTAACAAAGGGGAGGTGAGTAGGAACTTAACTAAGATTCTACAGGGCCCCATGGAGCCCTTTTCAGACTTTGTGGCACGATTGGTGGAAGCGGCAGGGAAGATTTTTGGTGACCTGGATGCTGCCATGCCATTAATAAAACAGTTGGTCTATGAGCAATGTACCAAAGAGTGTAGAGCCACTATCACCCCTTACAAGAACAAAGGGCTAGAAGCCTGGATGAAAGTGTGTAGAGAACTTGGAGGGCCGTTAACTAATGCTGGTCTTGCTGCCGCAGTAGTACAGTTGACCAGAAAAGGTGGAGGAAGTTCAGGAGTTTGTTTTAAGTGTGGCAAGATGGGACACTTTAAAAGACAGTGCCCCAGGGGAAGGAGTACAGAAAGTACAGGAAGTGCACAACGCCCCAGGCGGCCAGGGTTATGCCCAAAATGTAAAAAAGGGAAACATTGAGCTAATGAATGCCGTTCAGTGACAGACATCCATGACCAGCGTTTAACTCAAGGTTATGGTGGCGCTCGTCCAAAAAACGGACAGCGGGGCCCACGACCCCAGGGCCCACAAATATATGGGGCAGTAGAGAATCCGGACAAAGAACAGAATCAAGAGAGATGGCCAACCCTCCGCCATCCGAGAGACCGCGGAGAGCCACTACAGGCTCAGGAGGATTGGACCTCTGCTCCACCACCAGACTCGTATTAACGCCCCAAATGGGGGTCCAGTTAATTGAAACAGATTTTAAAGGACCCCTTGAACCTGGTACAGTTGGTTTGCTGTTAGGGAGATCATCATCAGCCTTGAGAGGACTTATTGTCCATCCTGGGGTTATAGATCCAGATTATACAGGAGTGGTTAAGATCATGGTAGCCTCCCCCCCGTGGTATAACAGCTATCTCTCCTGGAGATAGAATTGCTCAGTTGGTCATGTTGCCGAGCTTACATGATCGCTATGCAGCAAGGGATCGAGAGAGAGGAAAAGATGGTTTTGGGTCCACGGGCACGGATCTGACTTTTCTCTCCTTGGATTTGGACCAACGCCCCGTCTTGCAGTTAAAAGTTGATGGTAAAAAGATCTTGGGCCTTTTGGATACTGGGGCTGATAGGAGTATCATAGCAAAGAAAGACTGGCCTTCAGGTTGGCCCATACAAGCCTCTTCTCAAACACTTCAAGGCCTGGGTTATGCTAAGACTCCAGATATGAGTGCAAGATTATTAAAGTGGCAGGACCAAGAAAACCACTCAGGAGAAATGCAACCATATGTACTTGAGCTCCCTATCTCCCTATGGGGAAGAGACCTTTTAAAGGATATGGGATTTAAATTGAGTAATGATTATTCTGATTCAGCCCAACGTATGATGCAAGATATGGGATATGCCCCAGGCTTTGGAATAGGAAAATACTTGCAGGGGCGGAAGAGTCCCATATCTATGCAGCAAAGACAAAAGAGACAGGGCCTGGGTTTTTCCTAGGGGCCACTGAGGAGGGCATTCCCATAACTTGGAAGACGGAGGACCCAGTATGGGTTCCTCAGTGGCCACTTTCCTCTGTAAAATTGAATGCAGCCAAAGAGTTGGTGGATGAACAGATGTCTTTAAAGCATATAAAACCATCTGTATCTCCCTGGAATACACCTATCTTTGTCATTAAAAAGAAATCTGGAAAATGGAGATTGTTGCATGACCTGCATGCCATAAATCAACAAATGCAGATCATGGGCCCAGTGCAACGCGGCTTGCCGCTTTTATCATCTTTGCCAGTCTCATGGCCCATTATAGTTATAGATATAAGGGGTTGTTTTTTCTCCATGCCTTTGTGTGCCAAAGATAGTGAGAGAGTTGCATTTACTGTTCCATCCTGTAACCATGAGGAACCTGATCAGCGGTTTGAATGGGTATTATTACCTCAGGGCATGGCAAACAGCCCCACTATGTGCCAACTGTATGTGGGGGAAGCCATTGCTCCCTTGAGAAATAATTTTCCAGATTTGAGATGTGTTCATTATATGGATGATATCTTACTGGCAGCTAAGAGTGAACAAATGTTAGATCAGGCCTATGAAGAATTAGTTCAATTATTAAAAAAGAAAAGGTTGTTTGTTGCTCCTGATAAAGTTCAAAAGGAAAATGTGATTAATTATTTAGGAGCAAAGGTTGGACCTGAAAAGATAATACCTCAAAAGATTGAGATAAGAAAAGATAATTTAAAGACTCTAAATGATTTTCAAAGGTTGTTAGGAGATATCAATTGGGTAAGAGGCTATTTGAAGCTACCAAATTATGAAATAAGACCCCTATATGATATTTTGAAAGGTGATTCAGCACTTAATTCTCCTAGGCAATTAACAGGAGAAGCAAGAAAAGCTTTATGTAAAGTGGAAGAAAGGTTACAGAGTGCCTTCCTAAAGAGATGGCAGGAAGGACAGCCCATTGCATTGTGCATATTTGCCACCTATGGTCAACCTACAGGATTGTTATCGCAGGACGGACCATTATTATGGACCTATTCAAAGATTTCTCCAAAAAAATCCATAGAACATTATCCCACTGCAGTTGCTGCTTTAGCCTTGAATGGTATCCAACAATGTTTGCAGTCTTTTGGAGTTGCTCCTGCCAGTATAATAGTGCCCTATTCCAGTCATCAAATTAAGATTTTGTGTGGCACTGTAGATGATTGGGAAATATTGCAATGTAGCTTTGAAGGAGTGATTGATAACCATTATCCTAAGCATCCATTGCTATCATTTTTTAAGGAGCACCCAGTGATATTCCCTAAGGTTACTTCAGAAGTACCACTTCAAGAATGATTACTGATGGCTCAAAGACAGGCTGCGGAGCCTATTTGATAGAAAGACAAGAGCCCGTGTTATGTCAATTTCAACCGGGCTCCCCCCAAATAGTAGAGTTGAAAATAGTAATTGAGGTGTTTAAAAGATGTCAATTTGCATTCAATTTGATCTCAGATTCAGTCTATGTGGTCAACGCAGTGAAAGTATTAGAATTGGCAGGTCCTATTAAGAATAGTAGTACTGTATGTGCCTTGTTACAAGAGTTACAAGTTTTAATCTGGCAGAGAAAAAGGTGTTTTTATATTCAACATATCAGAGCACATACAGGATTACCTGGACCATTAAGTGAGGGTAATGATAAAGTTGATCAATGGACCAGGATGGAATGCATTTTTTGGAGCTCATTCCTGGACCAAGCCAGACATTTTCACCAATTATTTCATGTAAATGCAAAACTCTACAGCAGAAATTCCATTTGTCTAGAGCAGATGCTAGACAAGTGGTTTTGGACTGTCCTCAGTGTGTGATTCATCATCATCCTTCCAGTGTGGGAGTGAACCCTAGAGGGTTGATGCCACTCAAAATCTGGCAAATGGACGTTACCCACATTTCAGAGTTTGGAACCTTAAAATATATTCATGTATCTGTGGATACCTGCTTAGGTATCATACATGCTACACCTATGAGTGGAGAAAAGGCTCGCAATGTCATAGGGCATTGCTTAGAAGCCTGGGCTGCATGGGGAAAACCACAGCAGCTGAAAACGGACAATGGACCAGCCTATACGGCTCAGTCCTTTGTCTCCTTCTGTAACCAGATGGAGGTACAGCTTAATCACGGATTACCATATAATCCTCAAGGACAAGGAATTGTGGAGCGTGCTCATCGCACCTTGAAAGAATGTTTGCAAAAACAGAAAGGGGGAATAGGCCAAGGCCATACCCCCAAGGAGAGAATGTCTTTAGCCTTATTTACTTTAAATTTTTTCAATTTGGATGCTCAAGGCCGCTCAGCAGCGGACAGACATCAGGATTCCCATGGTCCATCTAAAGGCATGGTGAAGTGGAAGGACATTTTGACAGGCTCTTGGCGGGGGCCTGACCCCGTGCTAACATGGGCGAGAGGGTCTGTTTGTGTTTTTCCTCAGGATCAACAAGATCCAGTGTGGGTGCCTGAATGCCTTGTGAGGAAGATTCGTCACGAAGACCTTCCTAGGGATCCTGGTGATAGTAGCAGTGAGTATGTCAGGAATGACCGAGCCGAGATGGGGGATCCTGTCGATATTCCCAAAGCCGATGCCGGTCAGACATGATGCAACTGTGTTTCCACGCTTATTTAGCAGTAATAGAAGCTTAGGCTTGGGGGAGCGAAGATGGCGGCGACCTACACTGATGCATTCTGAACGCGGGGAAAAAAGAGCCATAAAAAACACAGAGTTATTGGGCACTGTGCAAAAACCGGAGGGGCTAGACCCCCCCCGGGAACACTCACAGCTCCCAAGGGACTGTTAAAAGTCCCAGGGCAAGGCTCTCCCCATCTCTCACAGACACGGAGGCCACTAAACCGGGGATTCGGGAACTCCCATTTGGTGAGGCGCCTGGTAAGATCGATCCCAACTTACAGCAGGCAGAATCAGGGTCCACTTGGCCATAGATCGCAGTCCTATTGGGCTCCCCACACATCAGGTTGAACTTATACCCACTTAGAAAATTTTGCGAGATAGTGGAAGCCTTAGCAAGGAACAAACAGGGGGCTCAGCGGGTGGTCCGCAGCCGCTCGTGAAGCGGAGGGCGGGAGGTTCCGAGAGAGCGCGGGAAGCTGGGAACACAAAGGCAGGCGGTCACGGTAGTGCAGCTGGGGAGGGAGCAAGGCTGGCAGGGCCAAATCCCCGCCAGTCCACGGCAGGTCATCTGGGGAGAGAGACAGGCGTGGGTGGGGCCAGGGGTCCGTGCACCCACGGCGGAGCTGCTGGGACGAGAGGTGCACTCAGGCAGCCGGAGGATCCAGGGCTTGGGGTACCCACACGGGACCCGTGGCGGTGCAGACAGGAAGGGAATCAGGCACAGGGTCCAGCCCTGTGGCGAGAAGACTAGAGAGAAACCAGAAATCGGGACCATAGCTGTATCCTGGAAAATCCAGACATATCAGGTGTGGAGCCAGACCCTGTCAGCCTCCGGGACGACAAACAAAGGCCACAGAATCTGTGCCTGGGCAAACAGGCCCATACCATCAGAACCATTACAGGCTGATAATTCAGAGTGCAACACAGAGAAGTCTGAATTGGGAGCAGTGAAACAATCCTGGTCCATTACTCACAACCTGGGAATAGGCTGCACCAGATCACAGTGCCTCTGGCCATTAAAATCACAGTGACCTTGAAATCCCCCCTGTAAGCAACGACAGATAGCCAAGTAACTCGTCCCCTGCACCAAATCATCCACTGTGGTTCCAAGCATAGAAAACAGACAGCTAAATGCATCCAATGGCGAAGGGTCAAAAAAAAATAGAAATCAAGGAATTATGACTCCAACAAAGCAGAACCACCCTAGCTCATCCAATTCGGATGACCACACACCAACAGAAACACATGAAAACATTGACAATTCTGCAGTATGGAAAGTGATAGAGTCCCTGCAAGAAGAACTTAAATCTATGAAGGAATTCAAAGAAACCACAATTCTACAAATCAAAACAAGGAACAACACCATTAAAGAGCTCCAAGCCCAGGTGACAGAGCTTGAACAGGAAAAGGAAAAAGCCATAAAAGATTTTCATACAAAAACAAGCAAGCTGGAGAAGGAAATGTACAAAACGAACAAAACCATACAAGACATGAAAATAGAAATAGAAACATTAAAGAAAACACAGTCAGAGTTAAAAGAGGAAGTGGAAAACCAAGGGAAGAGAACAGGAACTACGGATGTGAGTATCAACAATAGGATGCAAGAGATGGAAGACAGGATCTCAGGCATGGAAGATTCAGTGGAAGAAATCAGTACAACATCCAAAGAAAATGAGAAGGCTAAAAAATCTCTCACCCACAATATCCAAGAAATCAAGGACTCATTGAAAAGATGGAACCTAAGAATTATAGGTATAGAGGAAAGAGAAGACTCCCGACTCCAAGGTCCAGGAAATATCTTCAACAAAATCATAGAGGAAAACTTCCCAAACCTGAAAAAAGAGATGCCAATAAAAATCCAAGAGGCATACAGAACACCAAACAGATTAGACCAGAAAAGAAACTCCTCTCGCCACATAATAATTGAAACCCCAAATGTACAGAACAAAGAAAGAATATTAAAAGCTGTAAGAGAAAAAGGTCAAGTCACATACAATGGCAGACCCATCAGAATTACACCTGACTTCTCCCCAGAAACGATAAAAGCTAGAAGGGCCTGGTCAGATATACTACAAGTCCTAAGAGATCATAGATGCCCAGCCAGACTACTTTACCCAGCAAAACTCTCTATCAACATAGATGGAGAAAACAAGATATTTCATGAAAAAATTAAATTTAAACAATATCTACCCACAAACCCAGCCCTACAGAAAATCCTAGAAGGAAAATCCCAACCCAGAGAAGAAAACTCCACCCAAGAAAACAAAGGGAATAGAAAACCCATCAGCAACTAAACCAAAAGAGGAACAGAACCACCGCCTATACCAAACTAATGGGAAATAACAACCCCAGGTCACTAATATCCATCAATATCAATGGACTCAACTCCCCAATAAAAAGACATAGGTTTACAGAGTGGATCCGCAAGCAAGACCCTTCCTTATGCTGTATACAAGAGACACATCTAACTACAAAAGATAGACACTGCCTCAGAGTAAAGGGCTGGGAAAAGGTTTTCCAAGCAAATGGACCCAGGAAGCAAGCTGGAGTAGCCATCCTAATATCAAACAAAACAGACTTCTAACTGAAGTTAATGAAGAAAGACAAAGAAGGGCACTATATACTCATTAAAGGGAATATTCATCAAGAGGAAATCTCAATACTGAACATCTATGCCCCAAATACAAAGGCACCTACTTTCGTAAAAGAAACACTTCTAAAACTTAAAGCGCACGTCGATCACAACACATTAGTAGTGGGAGACTTCAACACCCCACTCACAACAAAGGACAGATCATCAAGACAGAAGACAAACAGAGAAATATTGAGTCTAACAGAGATCATGAAACAAATGGACCTAACAGATATCTACAGAACGTTTCACCCAAACACAAAGGAATACACCTTTTTCTCAGCACCCCACGGAACCTTCTCCAAAATCGACCACATAATTGGTCACAAAGATAGTCTCAGTAGATACAAGAAAATTGAAATAACACCTTGTATCTTATCAGACCACCACGGAATAAAGCTGGTCTTCAACAGTAAAAGAATCAACAGAAAGCCTACACACACATGGAAATTGAACAGCTCCTTACTGGATGACCACTGGGTCAGGGAAGTAATAAGGAAGGAAATCAAAGACTTCTTAAAATCCAACGACAATGAAGACACAACATACCCAAACCTATGGGATACATTGAAAGCTGTGCTACGAGGAAAGTTCATAGCACTAAGTGCTTTCAAAAAGAAAATTGTGACAGCTCATATTAGTGAACTAACAGCTAAGCTGGGTGAATTGGAAAAAAAAAGAAACAAACACTCCCAAGAAGAGCAGAAGGCAGGAAATCATCAAACTTAGGGCTGAAATCAACAACTTAGAATCAAAAAGAACTATACAAAGAATCAATGAAACCAAGAGTTGGTTCTTTGAGAAAATCAACAAAATAGACAGACCCCTAGCCAAATTAACTAAAAGGCAAAGGGAAAGAACCCAAATCAACAAAATCAGAAATGAAAAGGGAGAAATAACAACAGACATTGAGGAGATCCAGAAAATATTCGGACATTACTTTAAAAATCTATATTCCACTAAATTTGAAAACCTAAGCGAAATGGACAATTTCCTCGATAAATTCCACCTACCAAAACTAAATCAAAATCAGATTAACAGCTTAAACAGCCCAATAACACCTAAGGAAATAGAAACAGTCATTAATAATCTCCCAACCAAAAAAAAGCCCAAGGCCAGATGGCTTTAGCACGGAATTCTACCGGACCTTCAAAGAGGAACTAACACCATTACTTTTCAAACTCTTCCACCACATAGAAACAGAAAGATCACTACCAAACTCATTCTATGAGGCCACTGTCATTCTGATTCCTAAACCACACAAAGACCCAACAAAGAAAGAGAACTTCAGACCAATCTCCCTCATGAACATAGATGCAAAAATACTTAATAAAATACTAGCAAACCGAATTCAAGAACACATCAAAAGTATCATACACCATGATCAAGTAGGCTTCATCCCTGGAATGCAGGGATGGTTCAATATACGAAAGTCTATCAATGTAATTCACCACATAAACAAGGTGAAAGAAAAAACCACATGATAATCTCGCTAGATGCAGAAAAAGCATTTGACAAAATCCAACACCCCTTCATGCTAAAAGTTCTGGAGAGAACGGGCATACAAGGACCATACCTAGAAATAATAAAGGCAATATACAGCAAGCCAGTAGCCAACATCAAATTAAATGGAGAGAAGCTTGAAGCATTTCCTCTAAACTCAGGGACAAGACAAGGATGTCCACTTTCACCATATCTCTTCAATATAGTACTTGAAGTCCTTGCTAGAGCAATAAGACAACTAAAGGAGATCAAAGGGATAAAAATTGGAAATGAAGAAGTCAAATTATCCCTATTCGCAGATGATATGTTAGTATACATAAGCGACCCCAAAAACTCCACCAAAGAACTCTTACAGCTGATAAACAACTTCAGCAAGGTGGCTGGATACAAAATTAACTCAAAAAAATCAGAAGCCCTTCTTTATACAACAAACAAATATACCGAGAAAGAAATAAGGGAAACAACCCCCTTCACAATAGCCACAAACAACATAAAATACCTGGGGGTAACTCTAACCAAGCATGTAAAGGACCTATATAACAAGAACTTCAAGCCCCTGAAGAAAGAAATGGAAGAGGCCTTTAGAAGATGGAAAGATCTCCCATGCTCATGGATAGGTAAGATCAACATAATAAAAATGGCTATCCTACCAAAAGCAATATATAGATTTAATGCAATTCCTATCAAAATACCAACACAATTCTTTATAGACCTGGAAAAAGCTAGTCTCAACTTCATATGGAACAACAAAAAGCCCAGAATAGCTAAATCAATCCTGTCCAATGAAAAAAACATCTGGAGGTATCACCATCCCAGATTTCAAGCTGTACTACAGAGCAACAGTAATAAAAACAGCATGGTACTGGTATAGAAACAGACCAGTGGATCAATGGAATCGAATTGAAGACCCAAACATGGATCCACACACCTATGGCCAACTAATCTTTGACAAAGAAGCCAAAAACGCACAATGGAAGAAGGACAGCATCTTCAACAAATGGTGCTGGTCCAACTGGATGTCCACTTGCAAAAGAATGAAATTAGACCCATACCTATCACCTTGTACAAAACTTAATTCCAAGTGAATCAAAGACCTTAACATAAGGCTAGCCACACTAAAGATACTAGAAGAAAAAGTAGGAGAAACCCTCGAACTCATTGGCACAGGTGACAACTTCCTGAACAGAACACCAACAGCTCAGGACCTGAGATCAACAATCAATAAATGGGACCTCATGAAACTGAAAAGTTTCTGTAAAGCAAAGGATACTGTCATTAGAACAAAACGGCAACCAACAGACTGGGAGAAAATCTTCACCAACCCCACATCTGATAGAGGGCTATTATCTAAAATCTACAAAGAACTCAAGAAACTAAATGCCAAGAAACCAAATAATCCAATCAAAAAATGGGAGATGGAGCTAAATAGAGAATTCACAAAGGAGGAATCCCTAAGGGCTGAGAGACACCTGAAGAAATGTTCAACATCCTTAATCATCAGAGAAATGCAACTCAAGACAACCCTGAGATTCCACCTAACACCTGTTAGAATGGCTAAAATAAAGAGCTCAAATGATAGCGCATGCTGGCGAGGGTGTGGAGAAAAGGGTACCCTACTCCATTGCTGGTGGGAGTGCAGGCTTGTGCAACCACTATGGAGGTCTGTCTGGCAATATCTTAGAAATCTAGGAATAACCTTGCCTCAAGACCCAGCCATACCACTTCTGGGTATACACCCAAAGGACCTCTCACGGAGACATAGGGAAGTCTCCTCATCTATGTTCATAGCAGCCTTATTTGTAATAGCTAGAAATTGGAAACAACCCAGATGTCCTCAACTGAAGAATGGATTAAAAAATTGTGGTACATCTATACAATGGAATATTACTCAGCTATCAGAAACAATTAAATCATGCAATTTGCAACCAAATGGATGGATCTAGAGGAGCTCATCCTGAGTGAGCTAACCCAGTCTCAGAAGGATGCACATGGCATCTATTCACTTATAGTAGGATTTTAACTATATCGTACAGGATATCTGTACTACAACCAACACATCAAAAGGAACAAGGACATAATTTTTTTTTATCTTTTTCTTTTTCCTTCTTTTTTTCTTTTTTTCTCTTTCCTTTTCCCTTCTCTTTTTCCTCTCTTTTTTTTTGTTGATATTCTTTGTTTTTGTGGGTTTGTGTGTTTGTTGGTCTTTTTTTTTAGTATTCCCCCAGTAGCAATGAGACACCATTCACTGGCAGTACTGCCTCGTAGGCCCCCGGTGAATGAAGAGGCTCTTGGCCCTCATATGACTCCTGATCTGTGGTGAGAGACTGTTAGGCAGGGACACTCCACCCCAGAGGAACAAGACGGAAGGGTCAGGGGGTAGAGCATGGGAGGGTGGGGCTAGGAAGCGGGAAAAGAGGACAATATGATAAGGATGTAACCTGAAGCAACAAACAAATAAATTTATTAACTAAAAAAAAAAAGAAAAAAGAAAAGAAAAGAAAAGGCAGGGGGCAGGGCTGAAACACTGTGAATGGAACAGAGGATACAGCCATTCGGCCTGGATTTGCAGACCTCCAGGTGTAGAGAAGACGTGGAGCTAAGGTAAAATACAAGAGAATTGTGGTATTGGCCCATGCCTTTGACTTCAGCGGAGGGGGAGGGGGAGCACCTTAGAGTTGGTGGTCTTATGTATTCTGGAGTCATATGGAGCGGGGTGGTGAGGGTGCATACACTTGGTCCCACCATTCAAGAAGAGTACACCCTTGGTCCCAGCTCCCAGCACACTGGAGACAGAAACAGGCAGATCCCGGAGCTCAGGGTCAGCCTGATGCAGGGCAAACTCTAAATAGAGAAAGACTTCGATCCAGGAGTGGTGGAACACATCTTTGATCCCTTCAGATGAGAAACACAGGTCCCTGTTCCCAATAATTAGAGTTCAGAGACACACACATGGGATTTGGAGGGACCTAGGTTTGGAGGCTACTTACAAAAGGCCGTCTCGATGCAGGCAGATTGTCCTTTGGGATCTCAAAATATATACACTAGAGCTGGTTTAGCTCCAAGGTGACAGAATGATTTCTTCTTTAACCCGGATTGAAAGATAACGCTTTGTATGTTGTCAGAAGGCCAAATTTGCTTCAGTAGAAGTACTACCTATCCCCCCCCATCCCCCCCCAGAAAAAAAAAAGAGGGCAATTGTCCTAGGGTTGGGATTGGGGCAGGGCTCTGTTCTTATGGTTCCAGGAGAATCGAAGTGTCCATTAGGGGAGCCCGGGGACGGCGGACAGCGGAATCCTCAGCAGAGAGCAGAATCAGGCACCAAGGAGGATGAGTGACCCAGTTGATTCTGCCTGGCAGACTTCCTCAATAGCTGTCTCCATTGGGGCCTGCAACCACCACTGCAATCCAATGTCGCTGGGACCGTTCAGCTCTACACAATGCCCCAGCCGGAACCTCAGTGAAGCCTGCAAGATCAGCTTCTGTCTACAAACCCCTTAGGTCATCTAAACAGCTGAGAACAGAAGGACTGAACATAAAAGGATTGTACTAACATTTTTAATCATTTTTCCCATTTGGGTTGGGGCCCCAAACAGGTTTACTACGACCCAAATCAGCAGGAAGTCACTTTAAGAGAGCGACGTCCCATGACCAGAGGGTGGGGAGGGTGTTTCTCCGCCCTTCTTTTTGGTTATTTGAAGGTTAACTGAAAACTCTGTTATGTAGGGGAAGAGACTACAAGCTGATAAATGGTCCTGTCTTAATGGGTTTTGGAGGTTAGCCCCAGGGAATTCCTACTTTTCCTTTTCTGTATCCTTCTTCCTCTCCTATGTAGGAGTGCATGGGCTTGAGAAAAATGAGATATAGACATAGCACAGGAAGGTCCAAGAAGAAGGGGCAGATTATTGAATATGCCCTTATACCTTTGTATATTGATACAAAATTAGTAGTTTATTTGGCTAAAGTGGTATTGACCATTGTTTATTGTGCAAAAATAAGATTGTATTGGATTACATCGGTATTGATCTTTGTATATTGATACAAAATTAAGATTATAGTTGGCCACAATGGTATTGACCCTTGCATATGGATGTAATATTAAGATTATATTGGGCTACATAAGCATTGATCTTGGTATATTGATACATAAGTAAGAGTATATTTAACCACAATTGAATAGATCTTTGTATATTGATACAAATTTAAAGATAATGCTTCCCAATGGTATCATACCTAGAGATACTTAAAAATAAAATGTGAAGTTCTGACCTCTTGATACCAACCGTCTAAAACGGTCTAGGATAGTTAAAACAAACTCCTAGTCATGCAAACATGTCTCTTTGTTAGCTACTATGACAGTCTATCACAGATATTCTCTAAACTACCCAGTAATCAAGTTGCTAAGAGACAAGCAACATTTGCTTATCTAAATACAAGAGATGGATAGGGCATCTTCAAAAACCCCTAGAGATCTGCAGAATATGGCATTCAAAGATGTTATCTTAAATCAAGATTTTTTTTTATATCGAGACATATCAGCGCCTGACAGCACCCCCTATTCTACTCCAAGTAGAAGATAAGCATCGAAGAACCTCCACTGTAAGATGGTTGAATTAGTGGCAAGCCTTTCTCTTGGCATGAAAAAACCCCTTGCACCAACTGCAGACAGACTGCTGTCCAAAAAGGACAAAACTTGGTAGCAGGGAAGTCGACAGCCTAACTCTGCCAAGACAGGGTAGGTAAGTCCTTCATAACCCCTGCTCTACAATCAATGTCTGTCAGAGAAGCGGAGCCAAACGACTGAAGATTGATGCTGTAATGTATGGAGAGAAAATGGGAACTGTCCAGGCAGCCACTGGTATGGCATTTCTTAGTTTGGGAAGCTGCAGGCTCTGCACTTCCTATATAAGCAAATATATTTATCCCTCTCAGGTCTCTGAGGTGGTTGAAGAATAGACAGATAGAATCTTATAGTTAAATTTTGAACTGTTTAGGAATCAAGAGGGTGTTATAGATCTAAGAAGATACTCTTAAAAGTGTGTTGCAAGATAGTATGAATGTTGAGTCACATATAGACCTTTAAACTCATGGAGTTGGGTAGATAGTAGAATGTTAAAGTCAGGGGCCAAATAGGTGTAAATTGAACATTGGGAAGGTATACTGGGCCAATTTACTCTCATAAATGTGGCATATTTATATCTATTGTTTTGTATAATACTTACTGTTATAAGAGAAGGAACCAGCTGTTGGACTGAAAGGGGAAACTTCTGGAGGGAAGAGGGTGGAAGGGCGGGATAGGAAGGGGGAATAGGGAGGGGTTTGTTACTGAGATGTAACTTGAAGAAAAAAAAATAAAGTATTTAATTAAAAAAAAAAAAAAAGAAGCTTAGGCTTACCCTACCTTCCCTTTGATGATCAGAAAAGCCCTATAGAGGGTAATAGAAATGTCAGCTTGAAGGGTAGTCTATGCTTTTTAATGAGCTTCAATAGGTCAGATGATACAGAATGCATTAAATTGTCTCAGCAGTCAGCAGATTTTTTACCACAACTGAGGTTTGGGGGTAGGAGTGGTGGTTTGTTTTCGGGCAACGGTTCTCGCCTTGAAGGATGGTGGCCCACACGAGTCTCTGACCGGGACCCCCCCAGACAGCCACGCTGGGCACCTTTTTGTAGAGGATCCACAGGAGAGGAAGGACTTTTTCCCTGGACTGGATGTCAGGAGCGCAAAGCAGTTTGGGTTCAACAAGATTATTTTTCCTTTAGCCCCATGATTAGTAATATAGTGAATAAGTCTTGTACAGGAATACTTGATATATCTACTAGGGATCCTCAGTAGACTGCCACCAATCCTTTTGATTTGTGGCTTTTGTGTGGGGTAAATGGAAGTTGCATGGACTTGGGACCTGTCATTATGCTTGGGGGAGGAATTTATCAAAGAGTTACCGCTACCAAATTGGATCTTTCTGGCGGTAGTGGCTCTGGTACTTGGAATTCTTTGTTTCATTCTTACCACAACAAGTCCTTTTCAGCCTCGCCAGTGTGTCTCTGGCCTCCTTTTCTGTGGATTGTAAGTAATGGGAGTGCATCCTTGGGTGAAGAAAAGTTAGTATGCACTCCGGGCATATGCTTTTATGCCCTGTGCTGGAATGCCACAGCCTTTCCTGTGGCTGTGGTGACTAGAATGCCTCGATATGTACCAGTTCCTGTAGAGGCTCCTAATACCATGATGCTATTTAGGCTTAAAAGAGATTTTGGCATCACTGCAGCTATTGTTACTGCCATCACTATTGCTGCTGTGGGAGCTACTGCCTCAGCTATTGCCTTGTCTAGTTCTATACAGACTGCCAATGCCCTGAATAACATCTCAGCCACTGTAGCACAGGCTTTGGATACTCAGACCTCTATGAATTCTCATCTCAAAGGAGGCCTTATGATAGTTAATCAACGCATAGATTTAATACAAGAACAGATTGATTCTCTTTGGCAACTAGCACAATTGGGGTGTGAGTGGAAAATGCAAGGTTTGTGTGTTACTTCCGTGCAGTATCAAAATTTTACAAAGGCTGCTAATCTGTCTAGACAATTGTCAAAGTTCCTCTTACAGGATTGGTCGGCTGAATTTGAAAATTTGATGAGAGAGCTGAGAGCGACAATTGTCCATATCAACTCCACTCAGGTGGATTTGAGCCTGGCTACTGGTTTGACTTCCTGGATACAGACGGCTATGGATCATCTTAAGGAGTGGGCGGGTGTAGGCTCTTTGGCGATACTGATGATACTAGCCTCTCTGGTTTGCCTATGGTGCATCTACAAAATGAGAGCCACACAAAAGCTTAATGCAGCCATGATTATACAGGCCCTTGTCGCCATTGAGGCGGGCCAGTCCCCTCAGGCATGGCTCACTGCCGTGAAGCCTTAAATCTTCACTGATCATAGTCCCTGCCCACTGAGGTATTCGTTCCACGGATATTAGGGTCTGGCAAGTCAATGACGGAGTAGACGGGTAAGCCTCGGCCACCTAAGACAGGGCAGCCCCGAGTGGGGAGGCTGACCCAGAGACGGGTAAGAGTTTGAGCATCGCCCTCCTACAGGCTCAGGCCCACCATGAGATCCCCAGATAGGGGGATTACGAAGCCTTTCCAGGGACTTCTATCTACTTTAGAAAAAATAAAAAAGGAGGAACTGTAGAGAGCTGCGACGTGCCGCGCCTTAAAGATGGCGCCTGTTTCCGCCTTCCACCAGCCCGACGGTGAGTGCTCTCGGTGGTAAACAAGCCCATATTTGGCTAAGACCGCTGATCTGGCTTGCTTCCGCATACGTGGGCCTCTAAGATAGCACCACGTGGCTTTACTTGATTGGCTGTTCATATAGTATTTAGCCTGTGGGTTGGGTCTGCCCGCGCATTCGGAAGACTGTTTTCAAGGGACCTGAATAAACTGGTGGAGAAGAGCTTTTGCGAGTTGCGTCGTCCTTGCTGGTCGAGGGGGATGCGACACTCTGAGAAGTTCCAGGATCTGCAGTACCCAGAGCCCAGTTTTCCTCTATGCAGATGTGACTTTGCATCAGAACTTCTGTGACATGTGTGCCAGCACCCTATGGTTGCTTACAAATCCTTTCAATGTCTTGTATATCTTCTATGATCTATGTCCCCTTTTACAAATCCATGCTCCTAAAATCTAAAATCCCAAGTTGCTACCAATTTATTACTTCATTTTTGAGATTCTTTCCCCCTACCCCCTAACAATTGAGTGTCCCCTGGCCTGCTGGTTAATTTTATGTCAACTTGACACAGGCTAGAGTCATTTGAGAGGAGAGAATCCCAATTGAGAAAATGCTTCCATAAGACTGGGCTGCAGGCAAACCTGCAGATAATTTTCTTAGTGATTGGTGTGGGAGGGCCCAGCCTTTTTGGGGTGGGGTCATACTTGGGCTGGTGGTCCTGAGCCAGGCACTGGTGACGCACACCTTTAATCCCAGCACTTGGGAGGCAAAGGCAGGCAGATCTCTGTGAGTTCAAGGCCAGACTGTGGTCTATAAAGCAAGTCCTGGACAGCCAGAACTGATACACAGAGAAACCCTGTCTTGAAAAACAAAACAAAAAGTCTGAACAAGCCAGGGGAAGCAAGCCAGTATGCAGCATCCCCTCATGGCCTCTGTATCAGCTACTCTCTCCAGGTTCCTGCCTGTAGTGAGAATTTTGGTTTCTTAAAAAACCCAGTTATGAGTATGTTTAATTCCAGGTTTGGGACATGGGGCTGCTTCAGATTGTCCACAGCATGTCTGGCAGGGGTGTGATTTGTGCCAGCTGAACATAGTTTAATTCTGGGAACTCTTGAGAGGGTATAAATGGGAGAACTCTGAGAGAGCCTGTGGCACTGACTGCTCCCCCATTGCTGGTTTGTCTTGCTGCTGCATTCACTATTGCTGGTTTGCTGGATATACCGATAGTGATTAGACTTGCCAAGGAACTATGTCCTTAATCAGCAAGAAGTAGTAAAAAGATCTCAGTGCCCTCCTCCCCACTAACCTTCTGTCTCTCCAACCTGGTGTTGGAAGGGATTGGGATAGAGAAGAACCCAAGTAAACTAGCTAAAAAAAAAAAAAAAAAAAAAAATGCTTACACCTGCCCTGAGTTCTAGTCCTGACTTCTTGCAGTGATGATACGGAAGTGTAAGCCAAACAAACCCTTTGCTCTCTAACTTACACCTGCCCTGAGCTCTAGTCCTGATTCTTGCAGTGATGATACAGACATGTGAGTCAAACAAACCCTTTGCTAACATGCTTTGGTCATGACGTTTCATCACAGCACTAGCATCACTAAGACACCTGGGCTAATTGAACTGTCCTTAGACATAGTACATTATGCTACTTACCTTGGGAATAGGGAGTAAATGTTCACAAAAGATTTGCACATCCAACCTCATCTTCATATCCACAGCTAGCCTACTTCTAGGCATCTCTGTTCCTGAGCTCAAATATATACAAATCTCACCTCCAATGGCTGCCTTCATGCCATCTTATTTTTCATAAAGTCAGAAACCTAGAAATCAACTTTTTTTCTTCTACTCCCTCATAACTATTAATTAACCAGGCCTACTTACCATTTAGGTATTGTGATTTCACCCCCAATTCATTCTCCTCTACTGCCCTAGATTCAGGTCTGTACCTTGCCTGGGTCATTACCAGATCTCCATGTTAATTCTCCAGTCTAGCTCCCTTCTCCATGTTACTGTTAGAGACCCAGTTTGTTTACCTCTTTAACATCTTGTCTTTAGTTCTTTTTCTCTGAATATGTATGACTGGTTGCAAATTTGCAACTATAAAGGAGAAAAGTTTGGCCAGGCATATAGCATACAGTTGTAATTTCAGCAGTGTGAGATTAGAGGTAAGATCACAAGTTTAAGACCAGACTGAGAGCTACATGAGTTTTGTTTTTGTTTTTTGTTTTTTTTTTTTTTAATAATAAAAAAGTCTTGTGCTAAGGATGGAAAAAGAAATCTGGAACACATCTGGATCTGGAACATTTGTGACATTGTGCCACGTCAGTCCTGAACTAGTTACCTCTTTTTCATTAAGGATCAAACTATTAGGCCGGGTGGTGGTGGCGCACACCTTTAATCCCAGTACTTGGGAGGCAGAGGCAGGTGGATCTCGGTGAGTTCGAGGACAGCCAGGGCTACACAGAAAAACCCTGTCTTGAAAAACCAAAAACCAAACCAAAACAAACCAACCAAACAAACAAAAAAACAAAACCCAAAATTTATTTGGGCTGGAAAGATGGCTCAGAGGTTAAGAGCACTGACTGCTCTTCCAGAGGTCCTGAGTTCAATTCCCAGCACCCACATAGTGGCTCACAACAATCTGTAACAGTAACCGATTCCCTATTCTGGTGTGCATGAAAACAGAGAGCTTATATACATAAAATAAATAAACAAAACAAAACCCACAAAAACAAAAAAAACCTTTAAAAAATCAAACTATTTAAGCTACTGTTAATTTAGGTATGTCTCACCCTGAGATTCAGACAAATATGTGAAGGAATGTGTTCTCAAGAGGCCTGTGAGCCACAAGTAGACTTTGATCCACTAGTCTAGTTAGGGCAACATTGATGGCAATGTTAAACTCTATTTAGTGAGGGGTTGGAGGGATGGCTCAGCAGTTAATCGTACTAAGTGTTTTTCCAGTTTCAATTCTCAGAACCCAGGGGATCCAATGAGTTTTTGTGGCCTCCATGGATACAGGCAAGTGGTGCACGCATATATATCTATATGTCTATCTATACATGTACACACATACCAGGCAAGCGGTGCACACATATATATCTATATATCTATAAATGCATACACATACCAGGCAAGCAGTGCACACATATATATGTCTATCTACACATACCAGGCAAGTGGTGAATGCATATATATATATCTATGTCTATCTATACATCTATGGACACACACAGAGGGCAAAACACCCATACACACTAAAAATCTTTAAGAATTTTTGAAATCTGGGAGTGGTGGTACATGCCTTTCATCCCGGTACTCTGGAGGCAGAGGTAGGTGGATCTCTGAGTACGAGGCCAGCCTGGTCTACAAAGTGAGCTCCAGGATAGCCAGTGCTATACAGAGAAACCCTGTCTTGAAAAAAAAATTTTTTTTTTTGCAATGTAGTTAAACAGGTTTATCAACTAATCACACCTTAATGTGACCTGGAGGTTCCTGTTTATAGGAACATGGTCTCCTGGAAGGAGCAGGGAGGCTCATGAAACTCCTTAGAAGATACGACTCCCAAATTTATAACCGAAGACCCCTTCCAGTGGTTACATAAGAGGTATACACTTGCTAGAAGAGACTCTTCAAACATGCAGCTGCCTTGAGTTTCACAGGAATGCCAGCGATGCTTTCCTTGGCCCTCCCCCAGGCTGCTATGCTGTTCCTCAGTTGAAGCAGTCAATCTTCCAAATTCCTGTTAGTAATCCTGATAAATTTATTGGCCTCTCAACCTGGGTTTGGATGGGGTTTTTTTTTTTTTTTTTGGCCTATTATTGTCCTCTCTCCAAGAAAAATAATTCATTGAAGTCTGTTGACTATACCAAAAATGGAGGCTAAGCAATCTTGAAGCCCTGTGACAAACATAAAAAGGGTTCAGGGGCAGTTGGGCCAGCAGTACACTAGAAAACAAGAGATACAGAGAAGGGCAAGGGAGTGTGGGGCCAGCTTTGATAAGGTTCCCTAACTACTGTCTTACTGGGAAAGTCCTTTTTATAAAGTGGCTTAAAGCTAGGGTCTGAATGTTGTCTATGCCCCTTACCCATGCATTATGTTGACTAATTCACAAAGCAACTTTATGAAGATGTGGGACATTATGTTGATATAAGGATTGTCTAGTGATAATGCCCTTAAAAAGGCCTTAGAGACTTCTCAGTATGTAGAGCTAGATTTTTTTTCAGAGACAGGATTTTACTCTGTAGCCCAGGCTGGTCTCAAACTCACTGGCCTCAATCAGCCTCTCAAATTAGGATTACGTATGCACCACCATACTTTTCTATTGTAAATTATAATCAAAGCCTAAAGGAAAACAATTCTTAAGAGGGGGTAGCCAAAATTATTATTCAGGCTATCTAACAATAGTTACAGAAATGAGTCATTAGTGATTGTATTGCCAGATGATTTCATCACTGTGCAAAAACCAGAGAATGTACATTATACAAACTTAGATGGGATAGAGGAGGGTTTTGTTCTGGTAAATTAAGCTAGCCACAAACACCTTTTCTAGCTTCTTAGAACACCCAGCACACCTGCTCACTTCTGCATTTCTAACAACTCCTAAATCATCTCAGTGACCCTCACATCCTAGGAAGGCCATCTTTCCATGTTGCAGCCAAACCTGCTTTGGCAGTGGTCATCACAGCGTTGAGGACACGTGTCAAGTCAGGTCATTACAAGGTTCTCCAGATCTGATATTGACTTCCTTGAATTATTCTATCTTATTGCCTTTAGTGAAACAGATGCTCCAACAGCTCACACTACAAGTTCTTGTTCTTTGAGTACAGTTCTGGTGGAATGACTGACTGAAGCAATAGCCATCAGTGAGTTCTTTTCCCCCTTTATAGTTCTTATCACTTTTCATTTCATTTCTGGTTCAATCACTTGATGACTCACTGTTAACATTAGTAGTGGATCTCGTATGCTTTGGACCATAACAGAGATTTAATTAAGCACAAAAGAAAATGATACATTCAACAGATGTGGTATACACAAGATGAGGCTGCTGCTTGCTTCTGTTGTTGAAACACCATGTGACTACACTGTTTTATGAAAAAGAAAGAAAATGACTCAGAATATTCTGATCTGTCATCATTAAAAGGCAAGTTTGTTCATGGTTCCTGAGAGCAGACACTTAACTCTCTCTAAGTTTTCTCCATGAGAGAATTATTGTAGAGGAAATTGATGGAGAACAAAAGTGGGCCTAATCAAAGCCAGCAGCCAACTCCGAATGGACCTGCTGAGAGCCAGCAAGTACCACCGATGCTTCAGAAGAAGGACTTAATACTAGTCTATGGGAAATAGGCACTTACACAAAATCATTTTTAAAATAGTTTTTGACACTTGAAGGATTTCATTCCAAACTCTTAATTATATCATTACAAAAAAATAATCCATGTTTCAGGAAAATATCCTTAACCCTAAGATAAAATTCAGACCACTCACCACACAGTCAGACAAATGTATCGAGAAGCAAAACAAAAAGCGTATTTACAAACTTGGACTACATGAGACATTGTGAAGAATCTTTAACAACACTCTACATACTTTCACAAACCACATTTAAAATGATGAATCTGTAAATAATGTGAGAACTTTAACATTTTAAAGTAATGTTGGAAATTTGCAACTCAAGACCTGTGTGACAAAGACTAAATTCAAGGATAGATTGTCTAAGAAAGGGCAAACTATTCCTATTCAAGTTAAGTCAATTAGTTGCCAAGAGTATAAAATATTAACAACCATGACACGGAGTAAGCTAATTACAACCTTTGTTAATTTCTAAACAACTGAAAGGGGTCTTTTCCCAGTCAGTTTCTTTGAATCCTTGTGTGGGTATTTCTGCTTACATGTACAATTCTCATCCAAAACAATTTTCCCTTCACGTCTATGTTTTTGTTTTTTAAAGTAGAAAATATTTTTAAACAAAGAAACATCTGTTCTTTAGCCAGAGAACTGCTCTTCCATTGATTCCTGGAAGAGAAAACAAAAGATTCCCATTTCTTACCTACAACCACAAAACAAACCAAAGCCATCCAACTCCTCATGTAGTGTCATGTAGAGCCTAGGTCTGCTACAACATTTCATGCTACTTTCCTGCTGTATGCTGAGCACAGTTATTTACATTATTGACAAATCTATTTAACAGAATAGTCATCTCAGAGCTTCCTTCAGCAGCAGCTAAAAAAGACGAGAGCAGCGGCGTCTGCGAACAGGAACATCAAAGACCCTCCTCCGTCTCTCCTCCCCTTCACCCTCATCTGATCCATTCTCATCCTCATCAGATTCATCTGACTCGTCCATGTCTGCTGAGTCATCATTTTCTTCTTCCTCTTCCTCCTCAGCTTCCTCTTCCATCTCTTCATACTCATCAGGACCCATTTCCTTAAAAGAGAAAATCTTTTGATGAGAAAAGTGCCTGTCAATTCTTATAGTTCTATAGCCTAGAATACGAGTAGTTAGACATGGCAGGCACAAGTTTGCAAGACCTGAACAGCACACTCTCATAAAAACTTAACCATGTGTTAAAAACGCTCGATATGGTTTTAATGGTAAACTTATTTCACTAAAACAGTACTTGTTAATTACATAGTAGTAATCCATACACGGAGGTAGCAATACTAATAACCCACAATAAAATGTTAATAAACTTATAGCAAATGTTTATTAATTCTTTATAAGTCTATCTGCTTACAGACAAATGTGAAAATATTAATCAGGTGTGATCTCTACTGGTAATCTTTATGCACAGTTCTCAAGATATTTTTTAATTGAGTTCCAAAGACACATCATCTTAATTTAAACATCAGTAGCCTCTACTTTTGAAAAAGAAACATTTTTATTCTTTCAGTTGCTTATTATCGTTAATAATAACGATAGTCATTATTATCAGTCACTTAATTATCTTCTCCTGGTTCCTGTGGTTGAATATCTAGGAAGCACTCAATGGAGTACTGGCTTCAAGTCTCTCCTGATGTTACAGCTGAAGGGTCACTGGAACAAAGCTTCACCTCAGGGCTTCTTCACTCAAAGGCCTGGTACCTGGACTGGGATGATCCAAATATCTGGAGCCTAAGTGGGCACTTTCTTCCACCTTGAAGTTGGATTTCTCCATGCCTTCTCCAGCATGGCTGCTTCATGAGCACTGGACTTTGCACCCTAGGTCTCAGGGCACCAAAGACAAATGTTCCGGAAGAAAGAGAACTAAGCTAAAGGCTTGCCCTTTCCTAACTCAGCCTCAGCCAGTGTGTCACTTTGTTGATTCCTAGAGAGGCTCATTCCTAAGATCAATTAACACTGTGGGAAAAGGGAGACTTGAAGGCTCTAGACCAGGAGTGATGCTGAACGTGTAGAACATTTCTTGGAATGCTCTTCTGCCTAAGCAGGCATCCCTAATCAGGTTGTGGCTTTAACTTGGCTGCCAATCTTCTCTTATACACATCTGAAGACTCAATGAAGAGTTCTTACATTGGCCAGAATTTGAACAGCCAGGGCTCAGCTGGTAATCTGAGTACTAAGAAATTTATCGAATGATGTCAAAAATCCTTCCACTGTGACTTTTTTGGCATTAATATCATTAGCACTGCTCTGGCCCCTCTTTTTTTTTTTTTTAAAGACAGCCTCTTGCTGCCAGGCATGGTAGTGTATGCCTTTAATCCAGCACTTGGGAGGTAGAGGCAGAGTCACAGGCAGGCGGATCTCTTTGAGTTCAAGGCCAGCCTGGTCTACAAAGTAAGTCCAGGACAGTCTGTATTGCTACACAGAGAAACAACCCTCTCTCGAAAAACCAAAAAAAAAAAAAAAAAAAACCAGGGCCGGCTCTCATGATGTAGTATAGATTGGCTACCCTGATCTTATTTCTAACTTCTTTCTCCCTTGTTCTCTGTACTTAAGCTCCTTGGGTCAAACACACTAAGCACACAGTTGTCTAAGAACCCTTGTACTTAGTACTTCTTTGGCTGAATATTCTTCCACAAACCCACTTGGCTCCTTTCATTCCTTTTCTATCTCTACTTGCGTGTCACCAAGGCCTATCCCGACACATCTTTATAATAGAACCCAACAGGGTACTTCTTTTATCCTCTGATTTTTCTCCACCACATTTGTTATTTGACACAAGAACACATGTTATTTTGTTTCTTCCAATTAGAAGATAAAATCCAAGGCAGGGGGGTTTGATTATATTGTTTACTACAGTACTCAGACACTTGTTGAATGAGCAAATGAAAATGTAAGAGAATTGTGTCATTTAGGATTTATTATAACAACAATAACAATCAGAAGATATATACAAATGTGACATGTTATTATTTTTAACTTTAGATTATTTTTTTAAAAAGATTTTATTTATTATTTGTTTATTTATTATGTATACAGTATTCTGTCTGCAGGCCAGAAGAGGGAACTGGATCTCATTATAGATGGTTGTGAGCCACCATGTGGTTGCTGGGAATTGAACTCACGACCTCTGGAAGAGCAGCCAGTGCTCTTAACCTCTGAGCCATCTCTCCAGCCCCCCAGATTATTTTTTTTAATTTAAGGAATGAAGACTCAAAATTCTGTAGGGGAAGGCGTTGGAAGGCCTAAAACATGACCATCAGGTAGTATGATTATTTTATTAATGAAGAAAACAAGAACTGTTATGGAAATCAAGTGTTCTTAGAGAAATACTCAAATGAAAGCGTACTATACAAACAGCAGATAAGACAGGAACAGAGGAGAATAGGCAAGAAGAAGCATCAGGAATGTTCATAGTGCCCTCCATCAAGACAGTAAAGGCCCCACAGAGGGACACTATTAAACTCTGCAGAGTGTATTTACAATGGCAAGTATAAAGGAAAATAAACTATGAAGCCTAGTAAGCAACCAGACTGGTGGAGGACAAAAAAAGCAAAACACAATTCAACTTCCATGTCAAGGAAGAGAACAGAAATAAGAAAGATCAACAAATACAACCCCACTGTCTTTTTTTTTTTTTTTTTTTTGGTTTTTCAAGACAGGGTTTCTCTGTATATCTCTGACTATCCTGGACTCACTTTGTAGACCAGGATGGCCTCGAATTCACAGAGATCCTCCTGCCTCTGCCTCCCAAGTGCTGGGATTAAAGGCGTGCGCCACCACCGTCTGGCCCCACTGTCTTTTTTATGTTGATTAAAGTAAGTCACAATTCTCATTTTTTTCTATTGACTCTCCATCTTTGAGAAAAAAACATTTTCTGTAAAGCAGGTCAACTACTTTTTCTTGAGTTAAGCAGAAACCAAAACTCTAAATAAATAAAGACAGTTGAGAGGGTTGAACATGTAAAGGGTTTATTTATTATAATTTTAAAAGGAACTGATACTATTATAAATGTTCTATTTTAATTTCTAATATGGTAAATACTGACATTCTTATGTAAACGAGTTCTTAGAAGTCATCAATGACCCTTTATACATCTAAGGAGGTGATGAGACCCAAAGGCATGAGAAACCACTGTCCTTAAGTAAAATCCATATTTTACATCCACTGAAACAAATATTAAAAACAAACAACAAAAGGATCAAGCTGACCCCAACTCGACTGCCAGCCCAAACACATCTCAATGCTCTTAACTTTAGGACAAGGAATGTTATTAGTGATGAATAATAATCAAAAAAACTACTTCCATAAACAGACAACAATCCTTAGCACTGGCACACAATTATATAACTTCAAAATGCATGAGGCAAATCTGACAAAAAATAAAGCAAGAAACGGACAAAGCCATAACATTAACTAAAGATTTCAACAATAATCTCCTTCAGTGGCTGAAGTAACAACAATTTTAAAAAGAGCAATAAGTATACAGACAGCTTGACAAACACTGTCAGACTATCAACCAGCTTGGCCTGTCATTGATAGAGTAAATTCTCACACGGCAGAATATACATTCTTTTCAAATACACAAAGATCATTACCAGGATAAAGAAATTCTTCACATAATTTTGGGCCATAAAACATTAAAAATATTAACGATACACAGTAAATTCTCTAACCACAATGGTATTAGAAATCAAAAGATAATTGAAAATTTTCCAATACCTTAAAATTAGCATACTTCTGTGTAGTCATAAGTCAAAGTTACAAGGGAAATATGAGCATTTTGAACTAAATATTAATCAAAATATAACATCAAACAGCAAAGGTCTACACAATCAATAATCTAAACTTCTACTTTTAAAAGCTACAAGTCAATTAAGTCCAAGGTAAGTAGAAGAGAAAAAAAGACAACTGCACCAATCACTGAAACAGAAAACAGCAAACAGTACGGAAAATCCTTTAAAACTAAATGCTGTTCCTTTTGAATGATCAATAAAAAATGATGTTATTAAAAAAATATAAATCACCATTATTAAGAATAAAAGAGGGTTATTTGACTATAGCTCTTGTAGCCATAAAAAGGGTATCAAAGGAATGTTGTGAATAACTTTATACTAACAAATTTAACATTTAGAAGAAATGAACAAATTCCTTAAAAGGCACAAATTACCAAAAATGAAACAAGAAGGAATAGAAAATATACGTATTTTAAAGTTTCCCCACAAAGCAAACCCGAATTCCAGACAGCTTCGCTGATGAATGTCAACCATTTAAGGATAAGATGGTAGCAAGCTCATACAGACTCTGGGCTAACCAAAAGTGGAAGTCTGGTCTGCAGTAGGCATGGCGGCACACATCTAGCACTTGAGAGGCTGAGGCAAGAAAACAGTGAGTTTGAGGCCAGTCTCCTATCTTAAGCCCTTCTGTCATCCTCTTCACCCAAAAAAGAAAATGGAAGTCTACTCCAGGGAGTGCAAATTCGACATACTGGGAACATAGTTTCTAGCACTGTCCACTGGGAAGAAAGCTAAACTTTACTTATAGATGTAGACTTGAACAGGTCCTTCTCACCATGCTGTAAGCTGGTGGCTAAAGCTCATCTTTCTTTCCACAGTAAGGCTAGGATTATCCATTTTTCTAGAATTACCTCAAACCCAGCCATTCTGGGAGCGGGAGGGCATTCTCTATGCACTCAATGCTCACACTCGGGTGCATTCTGAATAGACCACTCCAGCACGTCACACATGCTCCACACACTGCAGTCATCTACAGCCCACAAATCAGGGCTACTGTTGTAACTATCACAAAGTAACCATAAGAACGACACTTGACTTGAAAAATAATCACAGAAGACAGCTAAAAGTATATTCCTACGCAATAAATCCCATATGAAGATCTTATAGAAGTACCCTATAGAATACTAGTTTATTTTACTAAATTGGGAATCTTAGCAAAAATATTGTGGGAAATTGTTTTCCAAGTCTTAAAGACAAAAGTCAATTTTAACTGGTCTTGTTTGGTCCTTCACATCTTCTAATATATATATAGGCCACATAGCTATTGTTGGGAGCGGTGGAAAGAAGTTTAATCTACAAAATGGGTAAGAGTAGCTTCTCTGGTTGAAGAGTAAGGAGGAGCTAAAACAAACTCATTGTTCATCTCCCTTCATATAGTAATACAACCTAAAATACTTCCTCAAACTGTTCACTTCCTCTTTGGCTGGGAGAGGGTGAGGAGGGGACATCATTTATAACCATTCATCTACTTAAACAAAGATGGTCTTTAGAATAATTCTACTAAGTCATATAATCTAGCACTAGAAAAAAAGTTAACTTACCAATCGGGCCATAGACACTCTGAATGTTGGACATGCCATATGGAATCGGGGGATGGCAACATTAAAGACCTTGTCCTTAAAGTACAGAAAATGAAAGGTATAATACCCTTCCATATAGCCTGACGTTGTGGAAAATGTGGTGCAGCTTGTGTATTCGTATATCCGACCTGGGCTAATAATTGGAAATTCACCTGCAGAGAAAACAGTAACAATAAACAGTTTAAAATTCACTTCTTAGCCGGGCGGTGGTGGCGCACGCCTTTAATCCCAGCACTTGGGAGGCAGAGGCAGGCGGATCTTTGTGAATTCGAGGCCAGCCTGGTCTACAAAGCGAGTCCAGGACAGCCAGAGATATTCAGAGAAACCCTGTCTCGAAAAACCAAAAAAAAAAAAAATAAGTAAAATAAATAAATAAATAAAATTCACTTCTTCCTTATAGTAAATATATTCTCAAGATGGTATGTAAGTAGTTTGAAAGTAAACTGCACAATTAGGAAACTCTAAAAAGGTATACCACTAAATGTTGACAATGATGAGGTCATGATGGTCTAGTTCCTCTTGATATTTACTTTTCAACCATAATGTCAGGGGTTTGCATGTTAAGGACAGAGGACAACCTGTGGGTATTGTTTCACTTCCCTCATGTGGCTCCAGGGATGACTACGGTCATGAGGTTGGTGGGCTCTGCCTTTGTCTGCTAAGACATCCCATTAGCCCTTGACATTTTTCTATTCCCCAAATTCTCTACAAGAGGTGGTTCCGGAATACTTAGTAAGACAAAATTTAAGAGGCACATTTTTTTCAAAGTTGACATAATCTTTAAAACACAAATAATAGAAATGTGTCACAGTTGAGACAGAAGCTCAAACAAACATAAAGGCAATCTAATTCCTATAGCAAAAAGAGAATAGAACATAAGGCTACAAGATGCAGCCCTAACGTGGAGTTTGGATAAACATCAGTTACAGAAGAGGGTCCTCACACCAACCATCAACTGACAAAAAAAGAATTACAGCTTTAATACAATTCCCTAGCACTAGACTCTCTCTTTTGAGATTTATTTTATATTTCAGCCAGATATGGTGATACACACTTTTAATCCTAGCACCCAGGGGGCAGATGCAGCTGGATCTCTGTGAGTTCAAGTCCAGCCTGGTCTACATAAAGATTTCTAGGCCAGCAAGAGCTAGAGTAAAACCCTGTCTTCAAAAATAAATACATAAATAAAAATAATAAAAATTCATAATTTTATTATGTGTTTACGTGTATGTGTGTGCATTACACCCATGAGTGTAAGTGCTCACAGAGGCCAGAAAGGGTTGGATGCCCTGGAGCTGGAGTTACAGGTGGTTATGAATCACCTAATATGGCTGTTAGGAACTGAACTCGGGTCTTCTGGAAAAGCAGCAATAATAACAAAGGAAAATTAATTAACTTTGCTATTAACTTCAATGTCCACCTCCAAAATTTTTTTTTTTTTTTTTGGTTTTTTTGAGACAGGGTTTCTCTGTGTAGCCCTGGCTGTCCTGGACTCACTTTGTAGACCAGGCTGGCCTCGAACTCACAAAGATCCGCCTGCCTCTGCCTCCCAAGTGCTGGGATTAAAGGCGTGCGCCACCACCGCCCGGCTTCCACCTCCAAAATTTATAAAGAGAAATGTATTCTCTTACGTGCCACCTACCTCACACACACAAAAAAATCTACCAACCAAGGAACCCTAAGTGATCCACAGAAAGGGAAACCAATCCCTGAATAATTGAGTTTGCTATGGTTTTAGAAAAGCTGACATTTGAGGGACTAAAATGATAGGCTAATGACCACAAATAACATTTATGGGCACACAGTCTAAACTTTCTTTGAAGCATCTGACCAAGAAATGTAAATCTTGGGTGACATACCAACTACTCCAGGTCCTTGAACTTCTTCCACATCTCCTTTAGCATTGGTTATTCTCCAGTAGCGACTATCCAACTGACAGGCTTTCTCAGGAAGTGCATCTCTTGACATTTCAATCCTGGAGAACAGAGCAGGGCATGTATGTATTTGTCTTACTTTTTTGTTTGTTTAAGCACTACAGCTAATGGTGAATACTATGAAAGACTTTCAAGGAAAATTAATAAACCTAGCCCAAAGCACATGTTAGCCATAAATTCTCCAAGACATTGCTTTAATTAGGCTAATTCCCCCCATGGAAGTGTTTCTACTCAGTTTATACATCTATTATTCAATAAGAACCTACAACAGAAGGGCAACAAAAATAAATGCAAGAACCATAGTAGCAATCATCTTTGGCTGATCAAATAAATATTCATTTGGCAGACACTTTCTAGACATAGTGCCAAGAAAACTTCTGAAGAACTCATTCACTCATTTATATAAACCAGTTCTTTATTTGCATTAGCTTCTAAAAAGCTCAAAGCAATATGACACCAATTACTGGGATTAATTACACTTCAACTCTGCTTCTAGATGCTATCACTTCCTCTTTCTCTAGGAATCTGTCTCTATTTAATTCTAGGCAGAATCTAAGAAAAAAAACCAATATCTAAATTATGGTTGGAGCAATGGGTTATCTTTCTAACTAAGCAAAGAATATTTCTAACTACAATAAATTTAAAGCATTTGTTTTTATATTTAATCAAATCAAACATTAATACTATATATGACACACATGAAGCACTCCATAAGTATTTATTATATTTTAAAATCAAAATAGACAGGCCATATGAAAGTTTAAATGCATGTTTGGCAATGTAATAGCTTCTAGATTACATTATAAATCTAAAATACAGCTTTGAAGGCCAGGCGGTGGTGGCGCACGCCTTTAATCCCAGCACTTGAAAGGCAGAGGCAGGCGGATCTTTGCGAGTTCAAGGCCAGCCTGGTCTACAAAGTGAGTCCAGGACAGCCAGGGCTACGCAGAGAAACCCTGTCTCAAATAAAATAAAATACAGCTTTGATAGTTACAACCTAGTAGTCCAGTTCTTGCACTATCTGAAACAGTAATTTATACATGCAAAAAACATAACTTGTCAAACTCCTTTGTGAACACTATATTGCTGAAAATTATTAACTTTTCTATAAACTTCAGCAAGAAACTATTTTTCAAAATGTGCCTTAGTAGGGTAGTGAGACAAACCTAACAACCTGAGCATCATCCTCAGAATCCACATGACAGATAGGAGAACCAACTCCTACAAGCTGACCTCTGGAGACTACTCACACATGCATATATAATAAATTAAAAATGTAAGTTAAAAAATTTAAGTTTACTTTAGAGCTAGAGAGATGGCTCTGTAGGCACAAACATAAGGACTGGTTTTGGGAGCCCCAGAACCTACTTTCATATTGGGTGGGTAAAACTGCCTGCCTGGAAACCCAACGTTCAAGAAGCAGAGAGAGGATCCCAAAAACAAGATAGCTAGTCTAGATGTGTTGACAAGCTCTGCTTCAAAGACTAAGTGGATAGTGATAGAGAAAGACCCCTGATGTCAACCTCAGGCCTCTGCATACCATGTACCCACACATATGCAAACATACACTAAAAAATAAAGACACTGTTTTGTGTTCCTGAGACAAAGTTTTTCTGTGTAGTTCCTAGAACTCACTGTGTAGACCAGGCTGGCCTCAAACTCACAGAGACCTGCCTGCCTCAGCTTCCCAAGTTCTGGGATTAAAGGTGTGTGCCACCACAGCCTGCCCAGTTTTTTTTTTTCCTGTTAAATAAATACAATTTAAAAAATAAAAATAACTCTTAAATGCACTTTATCGCTGGATTGTAGCTCAATGATAAAGAGTATTTGCCAAACATGTACAAGGCTCTTGGTTTGATCTGTAGGATCACAAAACACATAAAATCCATTGTACAGATCATGTCCAAATGGAGCAAGAACAACACAGCCATAGGATATTGGCACTTTACCTGAAAACTGATTCAGATATTATAAAATGGTCCCAAGGGCTCATGTGTTGAAGATTTGCTTGGTTCTTTCTCTGCTTCCTGGCCTCCATGAAGTGAACAGGTTTGCTCTGTGGCATTATTCTACACTTCTAAGATACTCTGCCTCAGCACATTCAGGCCCAGAAATGAGAGAGCCAAGTGGCCATGCACTGAACCTCTGGAACTCTGAGCCAAATAAGCCCTTATTTTTTTTTTTTGGTTTTTCGAGACAGGGTTTCTCTGTTTAACAGCTCTGGCTGTCCTGGACTCGCTTTGTAGACCAGGTTGGCCTCGAACTCGCAAAGATCCGCCTGCCTCTGCCTCCCAAGTGCTGGGATTAAAGGCGTGCGCCACCACCGCCCGGCCAAATAAGCCCTTTTAAAGTCAATTCCTTAGGTGTTTTGTCACAGAAACAACTGACAACCACAATAGTCCCACTTAAAATTCTCACCTGATTCGGTATGTAAAGAAATAATGTGGTGGGTGTACAGAACTGAGTTCTGGCAGAAATGATGTGGACACTGAAACTGTAATATCTCCAGTTGTTGCTACACACTCTGGGTCATGAATATATCTAGCAAGGAAAGAAATTAAGCATGTTTAAATCAACTAGCTTCAATTCCTAATAGAATGTAATGTGCAATACCTTATTTATACTTTATAAGTTAAACTTTAAATCATATATGATACAATCCTATTGAACCTGAATTTTATAATATTGGAAAACCTTAAATGACTCTGGTTCAGTATAGAAAGCAATCAAAGATCTATGGTCAGTGATTCAAACCATGGACAGTAATCAATTTAGAAACCAACAAGGACTTCTCTTGGTTTTCAGTGCTATAAAAATTTGGGAGACTTCTGCAACCTGGCAATACTTATTAAATGGTGACTATGGACAATGAAAATATGTAAGAATATAAACTTATTGATCCTCTTATGCATAGTTAATAGTTCTTGCCTCTAACAGAGAAGCCCATGACATATACTTAACCACCGTGTCTACCATGAAGACTATTATAAATTAGTATCACCTGCAGTCTCCTCTAATACTAACTGGAACATTTGAATGTTCCAGTTAAAGATAATAAATGTTTGTCAGGAGTTAGTCATTTACTTCCTCTTCATAATAAGCCTATTAATTTTAGGCAATTATAAATTTAGGCAAACTTTATTGTTTTCCAAAGAGAAATTATGTAGCTACTATCAAAGCTACTGAATCACATTTAATTTTTCCTCTTAAATTTTCAAGACAAGAGAAATATTGGCTGATTAAATGTTTGAATGTCCTGGTTTTGATGTAAGAATGAAATAGTGAGATTTAGGACAGTGAAGTTCATTTCATCTCATGATAGATATTTGTAGTAGCCTTTTCTGACTCATAGTTGTTTCAATCCCAAAAGCCCCAACTGAAATACCTGAAAATCTGGTCTCTGATGATGGGGAAACCACCTGACACAACATTGTTGACATAGGACGTAAACCAGTCAGTAAAAGTAGCACCTACAAGCCAAGAAAGGGGGAACTGAATAAAGGGGGAAAAAATCTACAGAGGAAACAAACAACTATAATTTTGCTATGTTTAAGGTATGATACCAAAACTAGAAATATTTATAGGTACATTTTTGCTCATACTCTATTGCACAAATTTCTTTTCCCAATTCTTATTTATTGAGAGTGTGGTGTATGCTCAAGTATGTGATCTGTGTGTGCTTGTGCATACACATGCAGAGCCCAAAGGAGATCACATCCCTGACCCATCATGCTCCACCTTACTGCTTTGAGACAGGCCTTCACTGAGTCTGGAGCTAGGCTGGCATCCACAAAGCCCTAGAAGCCGTCCTGTCTCTGCCCCAAAATGCTGGGACTGGAGGCATGGGCAGAGTCATAGCCAGCTACTACATGGTTGCTTGGACTTGAACTCAGATCCTCATGCTTGCATATTAAGTACTCTTACCCAAATGAGCTCTCTCTCTCCAGTCCTGTTCTCAGTTCTATCTATATTATTTCCTTTGTGTTCCCTACCACACCATCCCTGGCCCTTGCCCAACTCTTGTTAGGGAACTCTAAAGCTATTTCCACTAATGTGTTTTGTTTGGTTTATACTCAAAATAATTGGTTTTGGTACAGTGATAAAAAATATTTGTCTATTAATTTCATGCAGAACAAAGGAATAGTTACATCTAGAAAAAAAGCATTAAGAAAGGTTATCAGACAGGATTCATCTTAGACACATCTTAGACACACTCAGAATATTGGTACAAGTTAGGGTCAGTCTAGACATCTTCCAGAGACATGACATTGTGGAATTCTCAACATCAGGTCAATACCAAAGTGGTCAATATGGTCATTATTACAGACTCAGTTGCACAGTGATCCTATTCTCAGTGACCAACTCAAAGCAGAATACATTATACCAGCCCTGTCCATGATATACTAAAAGGGGCCCATAACAAGTATTTAGATGAATTAAGCTTAAACATTCTAGGTAAAACAATATAACTATTAAACCTTGCCATTTTTTTGATAATACAGCTAAATGCCTAGCATATATATATATATATATATATATATAGTACTTAATGTTGTTCAACAGATTTCTTTGTAAATCTGGTTTCAATTAACCCAGTTCTTTGCTGAGTATCAGATGCTCAGCTGATACCACTAATTATGGTATTTAATTATCAGACCTAGTATTTATTGCAATGGTGGTTTTTTCTGTCTCAAAGCAGAAAAACATGAAAGTGAAAGAAAGAAACCCAAAGTCTAACAGCAACTTTCCTTAATGACCAGGAAGCTTTAATTAACAAACTGACCAGCACTGCTGGGCTAGAGCCATGATGGTCATCTCTGAAAATCTGCTATGCCAAGATGCCAAAGAAGACAATGAGCACACACTGACATCCTGATGGTGCTTAACTTAGAAACAAGACACTGTAGAAGTCAGAATGAGTGGAAAGTTAAGGCCTAAATTTAAAAGCTTAAACAACTGGATAAGGGTGAGACCTGATGGGGGTGGTGCTACGCATCCTAAATGTTAATTAACCTGTTCTCAGAAGCCTGCTTGCTGTACATCAAGTAATGCTTTCCTTGCTTTCTAATCATTGTCTCTGATGGACTTTAATAAAATGCTGAGGCCTGAGACTGGGAAAAGAGAGAGATAGGCGGGGCAAAGGTTGGTGTGCTTGGGAAGCAGAGGTAGAGAAGAGAAAAAGCCAGGGGGACTAGGAAGGAGGACACAAGATTGGGTAAATAAAAGATCATTCCATGTGGCTGGAACATTCATCAGCCTATAGTGGAGAATAACAGTCCAACGGGATGTATGTATATATGGGGTATTATTTGGGGAATAGAATGAGCTAGCTTAAATGGCTAAGATTGCTCAATTCAGGATAAGGCTTGTTAAAATCCATCAAGTGTCTGTGTGCTCATTTATAATGGCGGGTTAAGGATTAACACTGCTGATCAATTAAATATAATTTAAATAATGGTAAAAATTTTACTTATTTACCTCTACAGAGACTTTTTTAGAAACTGTGAAGTCTACCACAAACCAGGACCATGTCATAGTATAAAAAAACCAGATACTAATTTTCTGCTCAAGGTTCCAATTAGAAGATAAAATTCAATGCCAGCGTTTGTTTACATAGTGCTAGGGATTGAAACTGGGGCCCTGCACATGCGCCAGGCACTACATCCCACTGAGCTGCCCTTAGTTTCTTTCACATTATCAGTGCATAGGGAAATACTGTGTCAGAAGTTTCTTTAGAAAGCAAAGGATGTTGGAAGCTTCTGCTAGTGAGCAGAGTCTCAGCAGAATGAGAATGGATGAACAGCAAAGGGTGAGCTGTGACTTGATATGCCAGGGCGGTTTGGTACCCAGGGGGGAGCCTCTCCCTTTTTGCAGAAGGGGAGGAAGGTATGGGGCTAGGGGCTATGTGAGGTGAGAGACGGGGGGGAGGGGGAGAGGCTGTGATGAGGATGTAAAATAAAATTTAAAAAGAAAAGAAAAAAAAAAAGGTGAGCTGTACTTACATCTAAACTGAAGAGCTCCCCAAAATTAGTAAGAAATACCTTCTGGCCAAGGAAAACTAGTGCGAGGGAGTTTATGAAGCCTATAATTTATACTCATCTTGAAGCATGATGCTTCTTAGGTCTCTGGGACTTGTTAATTAGCAGCATATGAGAAAATTATAATCAGTTTAAATAATTGTACCTCCAATTATATGTTAATATGCTCAGCAGAAAGCCCATGACTATGTTATAGGAATTATCCTAGTTAGCTGTAACTACCAACTGGACACAGCTTAGAGCAAGCAGTTCTAAACCTGTGAGTAGAGATCCCTTTGTAGGTTGAATGATCCTGTTACAGGGTAGCCTAAGACCATCCTGCAATATCATAAAACCATAATAAAAATATCTGATATCTTCATAACATCAGCAAATTAGTTATGAAGTAGCAATGAAAATAATTTTATGGCTGGGGGTCACCACACATGAGGAACTGTATTAAATGGTTGCGGCATTAGGAAGGTTGAGAAGCACTGGCCTAGAGTCACCTGAAAAGGGAGTCTCAACTGAGGAACTGCCCAGATCAGATCAGCCTGTAGGCATGGCTGTGGGGGCTTGTCCTGATTATTAACTGACACAGGAGGGCCCAGCCCATGTGTATAGCAGCAGTTCCTGGGCAGGTGGTTCTGAGCTGTGTGAGAAAGCTAGCTAAGCATAGGCCTGTGAGTGAGCAGACAGGAAGCAGCAGTCCTCCAGGGTTTCTACTTCAATCCCTTGCTTGAGCTCCTGCCCTGACTTCCCTCAGTGGTGGACTAGGACCTGTAAGAGGAAACAAACCACTGCCCTCCCCCAAGTTGCTCTCCATCAGGGTATCCTATCACAGCCACAGTAAGGAAAAGAGGAACTATATACACAGCACAATTTTGCCTATCACTTATCTAAGTAAAAACTTCAGTCTGAACAGGATAAGGCTTTTTTTTCTAAACAAAATACAAAGAAAGCACAAGGGCAACCCAATGAGAGAGCATAGACATGGAACTTTATAAACTAGAAAGTAGTAAGTAATGCAAGTATAAAATTGCCAGTTGTTCAAGTAACTCAGTTTTGCCAATTCATGTGCTTTTCTAAACCAATAGGAAGAAGGAAAAAGAGACTTTTCTATGTTTCTCTTACCTATGATAAACATGTCAATAGCAGCAGGATTCCGAGCCATTTGGTCCTACATAAAAAAAAAAAAGGCACAAATACATTTCTTCTGGTTTCTTACTAGATCTCTGAGAACAAAGCAAAATAGATGAAAATAAACTCAATTTTCTAATCAATACTCAGATAATCCTTGTTGTCATAATTGTCTTCTAAGCCAAACAACCGCCACCCCCCCCCCATCATCCTAGCTATCCTGGTTGATGATTTATATCCAGTCTTCACAGAGGAGCCCAGAAGTGTACAAGATTCTTACCTGAGTACCCAGCTGCTCCCTACCACCTGCCATATAGAGAGGCAGGGAAAGACTAGGGTTGGGGCTCCATCTATACATCTATGGGGAAGTCCTCATAACTGCTGGGTAAAGCTTTTGAATTGCAGTCAGTTGGTGGAGGAGTACCCACCTCAAAGTCCCTCACTATGAAATATAGTCATTGGTTCCTCAGAGTGAACTTTGATAGACTTGTGCGCCTTGGCTAGTCATTGGGACCTTAGTAGGAAAAGTAGATAGTACTCTCCTTGAGAAGAAATTTTAGCAATACCTATCAGTTCCAACTATTATAAATTCAATGCTTAGATTTATTCTATAAAATGTTTGGAGGCACCTCTCAATAAAATGAAAACATATAGTGTATTTCTTTTTTTAAATTTTATTTTATGTGCACTGGTATTTTGCCTGCATGTATTGTCTGTGTGAGGGTGTCAGACCTTGGAGTCACAGACAGTTGTTAACTGCCATGTGGGTGCTGGGATTTGAACCCGGGTCCTTTGGAAAAGCAGTCAGTCTTCTTAACTGCTGAGCCATCTCTCCAGCCCCCTATAGTGTATTTCTAATAACACAAGTTAAACTATCTGTAGAGAATGTAATTAGTAAGTAGAAATGATAATATAGCTTGTTATCCTAGAAGAATGGGCTTTCGATTCAGAATCAAGACACCTGAACAATTCTAGGATGTTCAAAAAATAATTTTACATACTACAGTCAAGTACTTCGACAATGAGTTCCTCAGCTTTTCTTATACTTAAAATGCCTTAACATGAATCACAACTTTCTATCTAAACATGTTGTAGTTTTCACTGTTTGTCCAGTGGCAAACTCTCCTTTTAGTATTCCATATTACCCTACAAGGATATTTGTTTTACAGTTAATAAAATGTATGATGCTCCAGCCTATTTTATATCCCTGAAAGTATCCAATGCATACATTTATATTATCAGAACACATGTTAAAGCCATAATCAAACATACTTCCTACTTACTGGACATTGGTAGAACACTTCATTTTTATTTCGGCCTTCTGCAGCTTCCACAGCTATGTACTGACTCAAGCCAGTATGTATGCAAAAAGTTAAAGGGAGACAGTATTTCAGTCCTTGTCTCTGTTGAAATCCTCCCGCAGCAGTATCAACATCTAATAAGTCTTCAGAGCGATAGTGATTTGACAGTGCCATACTTCCCAGCAACCTGAGGAAAATATAGACTCAAAACTGTCAATAGCAGTACAACAGAAACAAACAGTACCACAGAGCTATATTTCATCTTTTTAGTGAATTAATTTCACACTGACAAATTTCTTTTTCATTTTGTTTAAAACAGACAAAACCAGATTTTTGCCATGAAGCCCTGACTGGCCTGGTACTTGCTATATAGTTGATGCTGGCCTCAAATTTGTGGTAATCCTCCTGCCTTAGCCTCCAGAGCACTGAGATTATGGACATTAGAATTGTGTATTACCATATCTAGCCACACACTGGTAGCTTTCTAAACATTGGTTAGCATGTAAATTCTAAATCAAGAAAATCAAAACCACTAAAATTTTTATATATCAAATTCACTCTTTAATGAGAAAGATTGATTTAGATTTAAAAATTAGATATCTAAAATATAAACGCCAGTCTTTTCAGAAGAAATATAACTTTACTGCTTTTAAGGAACCTGATATGGCAGCTCACACCTGTAATCCAACACTCAGAAAGATTACAGCAGAAAGATGGCTGAAAGAGTGAAAGAAGGGCTATCTATCTAGTAGATTCTTAGTCAGCATGGAGTAACCCTTAAAAAAAAGAAAAGAAAAAAACCTCAGCAAATGGCACATACCTAAAATCCTAGTAAGAGTTTGCTTCTAAAGTTAAAAACAAACAAACATACAAAAAAAACCCAAACTATCTTATTGTATACTGACCTGGCAGTATTTCTGTGATTTGCTGTTTATGTATGTATGTATACTCATATATGCACACACACACATATATAAAGGGGTAAATTTTCTGACATTTCATCCTGATTCAACTTTCAGCTTATCTCATAAAACCAGAAATACTAGTTACTGGCAAAGAGTAGTTTGATTGATGTCTTGGGATGTATGGATAGGTAGATAAATAACCCTATACTGAAATTTATGAGCTATTAACCATGTTAGTTCTGGACAACAAAATTCTGCCTGTTTTCTCTTAAAATATTTTTTTTGTTTTTAATTTTTTTGTTAATATTTTATTTATTTATTATGTATACAGTGTTCTGTCAGCAGGCCAGAAGAGGGCACCAGATATCATTATAGATGGTTATGAGCCACCATGTGGTTGCTGGGAATTGAACTCAGAACCTCTGGAAGAGCAACCAATGCTCTTTACCTCTGAGCCATCTCTCCAGCCCTTCTCTTAAAATATTACAAGTTTTTTCAAGTTTCAATTCAACAGGAAAACAGACTAGAAAACCAGAGCCAGTCACTTACGTGTCTCTAGACCTAACTGGCCTATTTCCTTTTCTTTCTTTTTTAAAGGCCTTTTGATTATTTTAAGTGTGTGCATGAAAGACAGAGAGTGCGTGCACATGCACGCGCACACGCACACGCACACACACACACACACACACACACACACACAGACAGAGTCAGTGCAGGTACCAAAGGCATTGGAAGTTGTTGGAATTGGAATTATTAGCCTTTGGGAGCTGCTGCCCAATGTGGATACTAGGAACTTGGAACCTCTCCAAGAGCAGAGTACTCATTCTTTTTTTTTTTTTTGGTTTTTTGAGGCAGGGTTTTTCTGTGTAGCCCTGGCTGTCCTGGACTCACTTTGTAGACCAGGCTGGCCTTGAACTCACAAAGATCCACCTGCCTCTGCCTCCCAAGTGCTGGGATTAAAGGCGTGCGCCACCACTGCCTGGCTAGAGCAGTACTCATTCTTAACCACTAAGTCATCTCTCCGGTCCCATAACTGGTTTGTTTATGACACATCCCTGATATTTCATTTCTGAGTACTACGCTTTGTATTATCAGTAGGATCTCCTTGAAGAATCCCAGGGCATACTCAACCCAGATTTGAAATCATTAACAGTTTCCCATAATTCTTCACACACAGAGGAACAGCAGGCTCCATCAAGAACAATGCAACATTCCTTTTGTACTTTAATGGAATTAAACTATTTTAAAGATATTGTGTGTGTAAAATACCAAGAGTGCAAAAGGAATAAATACATTCAAAGTTTATAGCTTTTAAAGCTGTGAACAAATTTGGAGGCTACTATATGGTCTTTCTTTTACCAAAAACAAACCAACAAAAGCAAAAACAACAACTACAACTTACAAAGGTTTTTCAAGGCCATTCAGTCACAGGCTGTACTTGACAATGACAAAACTCCACTTTCCTTAGTTTGATGTGTACAGCTCTGAACAAATGATGTTCTTTACATGTATAGTAGTCAGAACCACAACATATTCCTAAAAATTTTTTATCTAGTTCATAAGAGGGTAAACACAAAGCATTCTTAACAGTTTAGTTGAATATACTCACAAATACACATCTGTCCTATGTCCCACAGCTTCCATCCCCAACTAGATCTTTAATCATAAAAATGTGCTGGCAGGAATATTGCTTTTATGAGGCACATTTATTTTGGCAAAATTTAACTTAACCTATAGATAGTATCTTATAAATTTACTATAAAAAAAGGGGAAATTCCCCTTTTCTATACACATACATATATATAATATATAAAATAAATTTTCTTATATATATTCAGTAAAAATAACAAAAAAAGCTATAAATAAAATGTACTTTCATTCTAGAAAGTAATGTCCAATTTTAAAAATGACTGAAACATCAAACACCTTACCCTGGCACCACTAACTTTTGCCCATTGTGGATCCGGTATGAACAGCGGTAATCATCAGGGAGCTTGCAGCCAATCTGAGCTTCCACAGCATCCAGGTCTTCTTCACGCGCACCCTCTGCAAATGCACACCAAAGACAGAAGGTACACTCACAATCAGGCTTCAATAAAGCAGGTCAGCTGCCAACCCATGAAAAAATTTTATAGCAAGTTAATTCTGTTCAAAATATACTGTCAAAATATAGGGCAATGAATTAGAAATTAACCTTAAACATTAAACAAAGTCCCCAGTTTCCTCCCAACAGGGAAAACACTGGCACAAAATAAAATGGAAAGGGGCAGCAATGAAATGAACAATTAATTTTTTTTCAAATTATAACAAAAACTTTCTATCTCACTTTTCCAAACCTAATATATTCATACTTCATTTAAAAACAACTCTGAAAGTTCTGTTGATACCACTCTAAAATTTCAATGTGATCTTTTATGGGAAATATAGAACATTAGATAGATGAAAGGTCATGCTATGAGATGCCACTAAGTTGAATTCTTTATTGCACATTTGAAAACTTGCCCGGCATTCCAGCTGTCACAAACAGAAAATAAAAAGCAAAAAACAAACAACCTTACAAATACCAAGAGAAGCAATCCACTTCCAAGCAAAAGCCCCTCAGGTTGTTGGGGCAAACCTCTCCCTATTGAATGATTATGGCAATAATTCTATTGAAGACACACACACAAAACAATTTTTAATTACCACTACCACCCCCCCCCACACACACAAAATAGCCAGATGGGGTGGTACATGACTACAGCCCTAGGAGTTGAGCTAACCCAAAAAAAGGAAAAACAGAAACAAAATAATCAAACGAAAACACAAGAGGTCAATCAGGCATTTGGAATCACCTTGTTTTTAAGTAGTTGCCAATTCTAAAACAAGTGGGCAAGAAGCTGAGCCCAGCTTTAGGCAATATATAGGACTGATGGACTAAAAAAAAAAAATAGGGTTCAGAGTCCACAAAGGAGAAAAGGACCTGTTCAAACAAACAAATATGGTTTTGGCCAGGTTATATATAGAAAGCCAAATCCGCCGGGCCGTGGTGGCGCACACATTTAATCCCAGCACTTGGGAGGCAGAGGCAGGTGGATCTCTGTGAGTTCGAGGCCAGCCTGGTCTACAAAGTGAGTCCAGGACAGCCAGGCTGTTACACAGAGAAACCCTGTCTCGAAAAACAAAAAAAAAAAAAAAAAAAGAAAGCCAAATCCTAGGGAAAAGTGAACTAGAAATAAGCTAGTCCTCAGACTGAAAGCCCAGCTTTTCCAACTACATCAACCCTAAATTGGATTAAGGTGACCAATTTAACTGACAACCTGCAGCAAAAGGAAATCTCTAGAAGAAAGAATTATTACCCTAAGACCCAAATAGTGCTTTACAATCACTGAAAAGAACTAAGCCTCAATAAAAACAACTGACTAACGAGTTTGCTTATGTTCTTCCACATAGGCAAAGAGCCAGGTGCACAAGATGCATGCTTGTGACCCTAGCCACAAATTTTCAGGATAGAGATATGCTAAAAATTAAATTCACAGAAACTTAGCACTAGAAGGCTCAGTGACAGGCACACAGCGGTGAACTCAGCAATGGACTAACATGCATAGAGACCTGAGCTGGAGCGCACATACCCTCCCCAAGGGGGGGGGGGGAAGATGGTCAGAACTAAACCTCTTTCACTGTCCAGGAAGTGATGAACATACTAAATTCTATTAGACATCAGTAAGTCAAAGATGCATATTTTAATCTATATTGTGACCACTATAAGGGGACTGCAAAGAGAAAGCAAAGGAATTAAACATAATTAAGAATGCAAAAGAGAGTGAACATATTTAAATGACACGGTTAAGTTCAAATATATTAGTAAATAAATATTAGGTCAAATAATCTAATGAGAAGAAAAACCAAGTGAAGAACAGGGCTCAAGGATGCAGTGCAGAGGGAGGGGCTTGGAATGTGTTAGGCCTCAGTTTGTTTCAATTTCAGCACCAAAGAAATAAAAATTCGACCCAAGACATTCATCTTAATGTAGACATAGAGAAAAAAGCTAGGATGGGTCTACTCAGATCAGATAGACGTTAGATCAAACAGCTTTATTAAAACTAATAGAGAAATTTTCATAATGATAACAGCAAAAGGTTAAAATCACTATGTAGGCATCAATTTTATGTACTTAAGTATCACTGCACACATACACATTTTTTTTCCTCTTAAAGTTTAAAGTACACTGAAAGGAGGCAGCAGGCTAAAGAGTAAAGTGCCACCTACAGTCCCAAATATACAGATATATTTTGTTGTTGTTTGTTTCTTGTTTTTTTGAGACAGGGTTTCTCTGTGTATCCCCGGCTGTCCTGGACTCATTCTATAGGCGAGACTGGCCTCAAACTCATCAAGATCCACCTGCCTCTCTGCCTCTCAAGTGCTGGGATTAAAGGTGTGCACCACCACTCCTGGCCCCAAATATATATTTTAATGTCAGAGCTAAAATGGCAAAAGAACGTATTTACAAGCAGTTTATTAATTTCCCACTACTGCATGCAGTGTTAGCAGCTTAAAACAATACTCAGTGGTTTATCTATTTTGCAAGTCAATGTCAGGCTAGGACAGCTCGGCAGGGCCGCTGCTTATGCAGCGCTCCCACACAGGTTGTGTGCCCAGCCCCTCTTACTCTAGGCTTAGCTGAGGGGAGGTGGTGTACACTGATCCCACTCCCCAGGAATCCAAGCCAGGAATTCACTTACTATGTTTCTATAGATCAAAAGTTCAAGTACAACTGGATCCTCTGTTTAGATCATCATGTTGAAATCATGTGTCAACTGGGCTGCAGAATTCAGCAACCCACAGTTTTTTTCAATGAGGCTCTCAGTGCCTAGGAGCCACCTGATAATTTCCTATATATAGCCTTCTCCTCAACACGCCAGTTTGCTTATTTAAAGTCAATGGGAAAACTATATCATGACTCTCTCTGCCTTCTGAAAGGCCCAGGTGCTTTTAAGAACTTACCTGATTGAGGTAAGTCCATTCAAGATAGTTTTCCTTTTAATTAACAAATTCAATTTCAATGTATTTAGGACCTTAACTATACCTCTAAAATCTCTTCACTTTTCTTAAAAAACAATTATTTTAAATAATTGGAATATGTTAAATAATGGGAATCAAAATAATTTGTTATGTCACTGCCTATATTCAAGGGGAAATAACTGTACCATGAATGGATACCATGGGCTGAAAACCTCTGGAGTTTACTTTAGAACAATGCCCACTACAGTAGGAAATTCCGACAAACCTCTCAGTAATTAATAGAAACAAAAAGATAGAGGCTACAGAGATGGCTCGGTGGCTAATAGCACTGGCTCGTCTTGCAAAGAACCTGGGTTTAATGTCCAGAACCTGCATGGTGGTTCAGTCATCTATAACTTCTATTCCAAGGAATCTGACGCTCTCTTCTGGCCTCCAAGGACACCAGGCACAGCATATAGTACACAGATGTACATGTATGTGTGCGCAGATAAAATGCTCACACATGTAAAATAATTTTTTTTTAAATGGCGGCCTGTGGCAGTGCATGCCTTTAACCCCAGCACTGGAGAGGCAGAGGCAGTCAGGTCTCTGTGAGTTCAGGACCAGCCTGGTCTACAGAGTGAGTCCCAAGACAGCCAGGGCCACACAAAGAAATCTTGTCTCAAAAACCCAAAACAGTAAGTGGATACTAACCATATATTACAGGACAACCATCCTACAACCCACAGACCTAAAACAGACAGGAAAAACTCCAGCCAGCAGCGAGTCATGGACCCTATTGCATATTAGTGGGACACCGTACCCTAGATGGACTCCCATATCAAGTTGCAGTATAAGAGGAAGCTCTTAGCCCTCATGTGACTGAGGAACTGAGAGGGTTTGATATGTAGAGGGGCTCCCCTCATCTGAAGAAAAGGAGAGGACAGCGATGGGGAAGAGGGGAGGGAGGGACCAAAAGAGGAGGGAGGGGACTTTGATATAGATATAACTTGAAACAAACAAACCAAACATAAAAGTCAGGGCCAGGTGAGATAGCTTAGTGGATAAAAGTGCTTGCCTGAGGACATCAGTCGTCTCTGGGACCCACAGTGGAAGGAGAGAATTGACTCCTGAAAGTTGTCCTCTGACCAAGTGCCATGGAATGTAATTTATAAATAAAATGCAATAAAAAAAATCAAGATCTGAAGAGATGGCTCAGTTGGTAAAGTGCTTACTACATAAGCATGAGAACCTGAATAAGAATCCCCAGTGCTCAGGGATTCTGATGCTGGATGCTGTGACACACCTATAATCTAAGTACTAGGGAGGCAGACACAGGAAAACCCTTGAGGTGTGCTGGCCAGCCAGTCTAGCCCAATCTGTGAGCTTCAGGTTCACTGAGAGAGCCAATCCAAAAAAATATTTGAACATTTGGGTCATTTCCAGTTCTGACTGATAGAAATAACGTAACTTTTAAACAAAGTATTTTTACAGTTACAGTTATAAGTGTCTTGCCTGCATGTATGTCCATGTATGTGCAGTGCTTGGGAGGCCAGGAGAGAAGGAAAGCAGTTACAGAAGACACCAAACATTGCCTCTGGCTTCTACATGCACACACACATACACACAAAATGTATGTAATGCACACACAGAAATTAATTTTTTAAACTCTGTAAGAAAAACTAATGATTAG
>CAJQZJ010033157.1:591666-606307 GCA_907164525.1 Lophiomys imhausi
TTTGGAGTAATATAGATTTATGTGCACACACACAAACATGAACATATACATATACTACATACACATACAAAAAGAAAATATAAAGAAACAAAAGCTTAATAGAAAAGAAACCAAGTTGAGCCTGGCGTGGTGGCGCACGCATTTAATCCCAGCTCTTGGGAGGCAGAAGCAGGCAGATCTCTGTGAGTTCAAGGCCAGACTGGTCTACAAAGTGAGTCCAGGGAAGCCAGGGCTACACAGAGAAACCCTGTCTTGAAAAAAACAAAAAGAAAAGAAACCAAGCTGAATAGAAGCCAGAAGTAATATGTTGAATAAGGAAAGAAGCTAACATTTGGATGCTATATGCTGTATGTTAGACTATTTAAAATTAAGATAAAAACATCCATAGTTAATAAAAAGAAAGATCTAAGGAAACATTTATTTAAATCACAGTAAAATTAGCATTGTTTCTTAAAAGATCCTTTTAACAGTGTCAACATTACACTTCCTTGGATATTAACAAAATGTGAACAGAGAACTAGAAGAGGATGGATTAGCACAGGTACAAAGTGGACCCAAAGTTATTTAAACTAGTCTTTCTATATTAACTAAAATGGGGATGGGGGACCCTATGTTCCCAGTACCTTTCAGAGATAAAACCATCCGCGGACACCTGGGTTCCAAGTACTTCTTGAGGTCATCCCATGCCTTTTTAATAGCAGCGTAATGGTCAATGTATCTTCCTACATCTGAGTAAGTGTCTATGAAGAGAGATTTCCAGCACTGATTCTTCCGGGCTTTCTCTTCCCTAGATTAAAAAAAAAAAAAAAAAAGATTAAAAAATCTTTTGAAATGATATTAACATATCTTTTTTTTTCTTTATTAACATATTTTTTTTTCTTTGTCTTTTGAGAGACTGTCATATGTAGTACAGGCTGGTCTTTCTATACAGATAAGGATAGCCTTGAGCTTCTGATCCTGATGCCTCCAGCTGCCAAGTGCTAGAATTAGAAATGTGCACCACAAACCCAGCTTAGCATATATTTTTCATATTTACCAACACACTTTTATTGGGAGTTTGTGGTAACTCTGCCTTTTTATTTTCTTAACTTATTTAGCTACAAAGAGAACTAGAGAGCAAGAAGGGATACATCAAAAACTTCAATAGTTACTACTGTTATGGTAGGTTACTTTCTCCTTTTTTTTTTTTTGAAGTTTCCCAGTACTTAAAAAAAATATATGAATAGTATATCAGTACAAATTTCAAGTTACTCCTAAAAATGTATCAATTGAAAAAAGCTTTTTGAGACAGGGTCTCTGTAGCTCTGATTGGGATGAACTCTGAGCCCCCGCCTCTACCTCCCAAGTGCTGAGGAGCACGCGTGTGCTACTGAACCTGACCTCAATTATAAAAATATGAAAAGCACATGTAGTTGTTCCATATTTTAGAATATTTAGAACCTAATGGCATAATATTGCTCTAGCACATCTACACTGGATCAACCAGAGAACCATAAATTAAAAACAAATACATGATTCAACATCTTTCCTTGTTTTAATTACATGAACATGTACTGAGTGTCCACTGGGCTATGGAGGACATTTAAAAGATGTATACCTTTTTTTTTTCCCTTCAAAAAGCAGATAGTCTAATCTCGAAACTTTAGAGAATGAAATGTAAATTTAACATAGAGGATAAACAGCCACAAGGGGTACTTGAAAGTACTGTTAAATGAGCTTGAACCTTTTCCTACAGAAAATGCAGGGCCACTGAAGGGCTTAAGGAGAAGTTGAGAGAGGAGAGTTGAGGCTGCGGTTTGACGGGGATAGGTCTAAGGGTGAAAACTTGGAACATTACAGAAGACTCAGCAAAGCTCTGAAGTAGTCCTGGTTGAGAGGCAGTCAATGAGGGAAGACGTGAGCCGAGTGGAAGCACTCACTGGGAAGGCTGGTGACTTAAGTACAGGGACAGAGTGAAGACCTAGGGCAACTCCTAAGTCTCGCTTGGGTTCACAGATGGGTGCTACCATGAAGACTAGGAATGTAGAATCAAAAGTTTAGACATGAAGGAAAGAAAAAAATCAGAGCAAAGGTGCTTTGTTTCTTTTCAAACGGTATACGTAGTTCAGGCTAGCCTCAAACCTCGGTCCTCTAAGTGCTGGACTTACAGGTTGTGTACCACCACATCCGATTCCAGGTGTGTATATTTATTTGGTTTCAGTTTGGTTTGGTGGAAGGGATGTAAGGTGGGAATAAAGAATCTTTTTATTAATATTTAGTATTAATATAAATACATGCAGCTATTAACAAGGCTGGGGGTAACTCACTGCAGAATGTTTGCCTAGCACGAGTGAGGTGCTAGGTACCAATCCCCAGCACTGTAAAAACTGAGCTTATGATTTTAAAAAGTCTTTAGTTCTAGACTTTTAGTTACTTATGGAAATTGTTTTCACGTTTCTAAATCCTTTCCTTATACCTCTGGTTCTTTTTTTTGGTTTTTTTCGAGACAGGGTTTCTCTGTGTAGCCCTGGCTGTCCTGGACTCACTTTGTAGACCAGGCTGGCCTCGAACTCACAAAGATCCACCTGCCTCTGCCTCCCGAGTGCTGGGATTAAAGGCGTGCGCCACCACCGCCCGGCTTATACCTCTGGTTCTCAATTTACAAACTTTACATGTATCATGTGATGCCCCAAAGTGAAAAATGAGTAGTACATAGCAACACTTAACACTCCTCCTTCCTCATTCTTCCTCCCCAATGCTTGATAGCTGCTATTAACTTTTCCCTTGGTAGAACTAAGACTTTCAGCTTTAAAAAATATACTTAGAGCCTATAGTTCTCCATCAACTTTAGTGGTCCTGACTTCCAACATTTGAGGAAATACATTAGGTATCCCTGCCTTTCCTTCTACTTCTCCTAAATCTCACTGTAATCTACATTTTTATTCTGGCAACGTGGTAACTTGGACTGGAGCCAGTAACAGAACCTAGAGTTAGAAAGAAAACCCAGTACATACTAGTATTATGGTATCCAAAAGTCAGGATTCAAAACTATATATTCTGCATTAGAAGCTGGGAAGGGGAAGAAAGCAAGGGGTGTAGAACACTGGAAATGCAGAGTTAACCAGAAGGGAGAAGTATTAGTATGCAATGGCTACAGTTTACTAAAATTTACTATATGTTTTATAACATGTTATACATAACTAAAAGAAAGGTTTTAGAAACCTCCAAATACAATAAAATAATAGACACTTAAGGAGATGGAAATGAGAATTAGCCCTTTTTATTACACACTGTATATGTGCACTGAATTATACTTTATCCCATAAACATGAACAATTATTACATATCAATTAAAAAGTACTCTATTGCAGAGTGGTTCTCAACTTATGAGTTGAGAACCTTTGACAGGGCTACCTAAGAACATCCTGCGTATCAGATATTTACATTACGAATCATAATAGTAGCAAAATAACAGTTATGAAGTAGCAATGAAAACCATTTTATGGTTGGGGTCACCACAACATAAGGAAGTGTATTAAAGGGTTGCAATGTTAAGGTGAAAACCATTGCTCTAGTGCCAAGTGTGGTAGTTCACCCTTGTAATCTCAGCACAGAAGAGGCCAAAGAAGGACTGCCACAAGATCAAGGCCAGACTGAACTAGAGATTGAGTCCCTGTCTCCAACAACAATGAAAATTTTACTCAAAACAAACAAAAAAAAAAAAACTACACCGTGTCCTGCACCCACAAAAGAACAAATGTTCACAGAATACTTACTCAGATGTCAGCCAGTATTTTTTACAGTGTCTTCTCCACAGTGGATCATGAGTTGACAGCGAGTTAAGTCTCCGACTGACATAGCAACAACTGGCAGTAATCAGATTCCATTAGTATAAGGGGGGAGAATTAAAAACAAAGGTTAAAATAGTCATTGTTAAATTTTGTTTGGCTCCCTTTATTTTTCTTGTTTCTACTTACTATCCACACAGCTGCAACACAGTATCTTTTAAAAATCTATTTAATATGTAAGTTAGTATAACTGCCCTATGAATGTAATAAGGAGAAAGTGACCTACTATCTCAGATTCCAACTAAAGTCCTAATAGATTAATACAGTTTAACCTAATACAGTTAAGCAAATATGCACCAAAACCATTAGGGTTTGGCAACAGGTTGGACACATGGCAAAGTTGGACTGCACTGGGCACGCACGGAAGAAGTTGCAGTATGCTGGATGAGCCTCTAGACAAAAATAGTATTCAACTTCATTCATTTCCACACCTACGGAGGGGGCATGTCACTTCAGCTTCAAACTCTCATTACTTCCTAAAGCTTTGGACTAAAAAAAAATCTGTTCTTACAAGAAGCCAAATGCAAGCCAGGTGGTGGTGGCGCACGCCTTTAATCCCAGCACTTGGGAGGTGGAGGCAGGCGGATCTTTGTGAGTTCGAGGCCAGCCTGGTCTACAAAGCGAGTCCAGGACAGCCAGAGATATTCAGAGAAACCCTGTCTTGAAAAACAAAAAAAAAAGAAGCCAAATTCTCTCAGCAGCCACACTTCATGTGGCCTGCCTTTTAGTCATTTAACAAAAACAGTTTTCTAGTTTAACAGGACGCACTACTGTTAACAGACCCATCAGCCTCTCAACACTTCCCGTCACCAGGACAGAACTACTCGCACACTTCATGTTGGTCACCTTGTCCTCCACATTCCTTACCAACGCAATATGCGTATTCCTCCTAACCCTCAGCCCCTCTTGTCACTATGTACTTGTCTGCCTTTCCATCTTGTCTACAGTCGTCAACCTACATCACAACAGACCATATCTGTCTAATTCACTATTGTGATCCTACATCTAACTGGCACGTGGTAGGCACTAAAAAAAATTTTTTTTTGATTGAGCAAATGAATAAAAAAATAAATAAGCCTTGCACTCTAGAAGTGCATATTCTGTTATGATGAACTCTGTAGCTGGGGTAGTGGGAGACAGCAAGGTTGCCAAGTTGAGGAGAGTGAAGTATTCCAGACAAGGAGCGGAGCGCACAACAATGTGCGACTGTGTGGCAGGCCGCCTGATGTCTGCTTCAGCCAGAATGGACTATGCAAATATGATCCTGGAGAAGGCCTGAAAGGCCTTAGATAATAAGCTAGATAAGGGCCTTAACTACTGCCGAAGTTCAGGGTACAGTCTGTAAACAGGGCTACCATGGGCTTTTAAGAAGAATGACAGTCAGATCTGTCTTCAGTAGATAACTCTGGCAGCAATCAAAGGGAAAAAAAACTGACTGGATAAGAAGTTATAGCAATAGAATATTTCAGATGAAATCAATTTGAGCTGGCTAGCCTTAACAAAAAAAACAAAAAACCCTTTTTCTCTGTTAGTACCGGCTGAGTAGGGGAAAGTGTGTTTTCTGGAAAAACAAAGGTGTTAGCAGGTATGAGCGGCGCCCCTAGCAGAAAACCCAGGAAACACGGCTGCCACCACTTAGCTAGGCCAACCAACAAGCGACCTGTAAATATCCAAGAAATCCGTACCTCTAACAGGCCCCTAAAAACCGAGCACACATCGTCAAATGGCCAGGATCCAGTAATCAATCAAAAAATAAAAATGAGTTTTCCCCATATGAGAGGGCCATCTTGCCTCCTCTACACACAGACACGGAAGCACTCGAAACCCAGGCCATGCCGTCAAGGATGTAAACAATCCTGACACAGGGAGTGAGGATGACGAGAAAGGGAAGCCATTTCTTCCCACTCCTGATTTCTGAAAGAACTGGGTTTTTGGCTACCCTTTCCTGGCATGCCCGGTGTTTATATCTGGAGCAAATGTTAGCCATTTGCGAAACTCGGAGGTAATTGCAGTCACCTGCAAGGCCTCACCGGAAGTCGGCGACAAAAAAAAAACCAAAATCCCACCACCCACCATAAAAAGGAAAACTGACAGCCAAAAAAAGTCGCAAACATAAGAGAAAGTGCATCATTTTCTCCCGGTGATCATCAGAGAGTCAGCAGGTCTCAGGCCTCCTCGCATGTCACCTGCCCACGCGGGCTCTGGTCACCTGAGGCTCTAGACCTCAGGCCCGCAAGGGAAGCGCGTGGGCCGGGAGAGGGGCCTTTCCACAGACCAGGCCCCAAAAGGCCAAGCCAGGGTCCGCGGCGTGCGGCACCAGGGAGCCACCTCTCCCTTCCGCAACCCGGCCTAGCCGAGGCCTGAGGGAGAGGACGCTAAGTCCCCAGGGCCTTGGACCTGGGCAGTAGTAAGGCCCGGATGCCCAGCCCTCTCCTCCTTCAGCCCCTTCGGGCGCTCTGCGGGATAACGGCCGCCTTACAGTCACCCTGGCGCGGAGGGAGACGCGTCCAGCCAACGACCCCAGGCCTCCTTCCCTGCCTCCTTCGTCGCCGCCTTCCACATCCCCACCCCTGCCATGACCATCGCCCCATTACTTGATTAGGTCCCTGTAGTCCACGAAGGAGAGGATGAGCAGTAGGGGGTCGGTAGGGAGCGACTCCAGGGTCAGCAGCCCAGTCTCGGCCTCTGCGGCAGCCATCTTTCCCGGCCCGCTGCAGCCCGGCCCCGCCCCTGCCCGGCCCGGCCCCGCCCCCGCCGCCCGAACCGCTCCGCGGCCGCTTGCACAGGTTAGTTATGTAACTGTCACCCGGCCCCGCCCCCGGGATACCCCGCCCACCCCGCGGCCTGCCCTGCGGGGTGCTGCCGCCATGCTCTGTTTCGGATCCTCCGTTGATCGCGTTTACCTGAACACACCGTCCCCTAAGCTTAGCCAGACCCCTGCCAGTCTGTTTCCGAGTCTTCTGTCCTTTTCTCAGCCAATTTATGTCCAATATCCTCAAAGCCTTTCCCTAAACCTCACGCTAATCCCTCCCTGGCCTTCGGGTACCAAACCCATTGCTTCATTTCCAATCTATAGTCTCCATTGCCCGCCTCAGATTTAACACCCCACCCCCTCCCGCACTCTGCATTGCTGCTCTGAACCTTGTCCACTTTGTAAGGAAGGAAGAGTGGGGAAAGAACTCCAACTTTGAAATGATCAGGAGGTTATAGTTTTACAACGGCCCACAAAGCAAAACCGTCCTAAAAATGAAAATAACTAATGGGTAAATTTCTTGTTTAGATACCCAAAGAATGTTAATTTCCGAAGCCCTTATCTACCCGCATTCCAGAGAAACTTTCTCCCAACTACTTACTGTAAGAAATAATCAAATGCAAATCTTTTCCATCATGTACTATAAAACTTGTAGTTAGGACAAGGAATTTGATTATTTTTATCTCTCCCACCTTGTACGAGTTTTATACCAATGTTTCAATCCACTCCCCCAGTAAAACCAGGCATTTGAGTCAGGCTCTGGCAGCACGCACCTTAGCCCCAGTACTCAGGGCAGGAGGCAGAAGCAGGTGGATCTCTGCGTGCCAGGCCAGCCAAGGCTACACAGAGAAACCCTGTCTCAGAAAATTAAAAACAAAACAAAAAAAAAACACCTTCCAGTAATTTGATGGCCTGGAGCAGTGACCCTTTCCTCTTCCTCTTTGTTTCTTGTTCACCGTTTTTGTTGTTGTTGTTTTGTTTTGTTTTGTTTTTGTTTTTCAGACTAGCCAGTTAAGACTGTGAGGTTGGACCCCACCAACCACTACCCAAGTTAGAATAAAAACCAGATGCACTGCCTGACGAGGTATTGGCTCTTCTAAGCACAACCTCTTGGTCAAAAGTAAATTTGTTTTGTCCAGACGTGGTTAGTTGGAGTGGTGGGCCCTTTCTTTGTGACCTTAAACTTATTTCTAACATTAAGACAGAGGAGATGATCTCTCCTGCCCCTCTGATGAGTTTCTGTCAGCTACTTTCACTTAACTTGATTGGCATGGCAAGTTTTCAGCCTACAAGGAAAATGTAAGGAAATAAAATTTTTATTTTATAAATTCAGATTTAGTACCACAAGCATGGGAGTTGAACTGAAAGAGCCCACTGTAGGACAGGAAGGAACAATTCTTCAGGTTTGGAAAGATATTAAAGTGGCTGTGGGAGAGCTATGATAGGTGGTGAACCAGGGAGTACATTCTTTTCTGTTTTCACAGGGGCTGTGTGGTGGAAGAGGCTTAGGAAATCCAAAAGACCTGCACTTCACACACCACTCGCCTACTTCACTAGCAGTGAGATGGCGAGATAGTTATCTGTATTTAAGTTCTGCGAATTGGTCCTTATCTGCAAAAACCACCCCTCTTACCCTGGGTAACTTTTTATTGATTCCTTATGAGTTTCACATTTTGTACCCCAGTCCCACTCATCTCCCTGTCCCCTCATATGTCCTTCGCCCTTGCAAACTCCCCCCCCCAAATAAAACACACACACAAACAACAACAACAAAATCATAAAAACATCTCATGACGAGGCCAGCCTGGTCTACAAAGCAAGTCCAGGACAGCCAGGGCTGTTACACAGAGAAACCCTGTCTCAGAAAAAGAAAAAAAAATTTCATGAAAGCTGTAGTATGTCACAGTGTGTCCCACAGTATATTCCAGTATATCCCTCTGTCCACACATCTTCACTTGCAAATGTTCATCGCAATGAGTCATCAGTCAGGCCCGAGATCTCTGGCTTCTGTGACACCATCAATATTGGATCCTCACTGGGACTCCTCTGGGTCACGCCATTGCTGCCCGTGTCAGAGTCATGGAGATCCTGCAGCCCTGGATCAATAGGACTGGCCCTTTTACGTGTCCCAATTGTTCACAGATGATATAGATTTGGGGGTGGGCCAACTCAGTGCCCCGGATCTGGGCCTGGGTGGCAGCTGAGCTGGTCAACCTGCTGGTTCTCCCTTATCTGTGCCACCAGGTGTACTCTCCACCACTACCCCAGCTAGGCCACCCAATGCCGCCATCAGCAGGAGGCAGGGTCAGCTCTTCCCTTCTCATGCCTTTGGGGCAGCTCCACACCAAGCCTCCAGAGCCAGCTCCACTGTGCTGCCCAGTCAAGGCACAAGGCCCACTCACTCTCCCAAGTCCTGCAGCCTGTGAGGGGCTGGACTAGCTCTCCCCGTCTCATACCTTTGGGGCTGGCTCATCCCTGCCTTCTCCGTCAGGGGCAGCTTGATTGTGGGGTTAGATAAATTAGATTTAGAAAATATATAGGAGTTTCTGATACTGTCTCTTAATTCGGGGCCTGAAGAGCATTATCAGCATGAAGTCAGCAAAAACAGGAAAGACTTAATAGACTGAAAAACAAGTTTGAAGTCAGGGAAACAGGAAAGACTCAATAGAATTGAAGAAACAAAGTATCTGGCCTGACATTGTTTTCAGCTGCTAAGTGGGCACAGCCCAAATTAAGCTGAAACAGAGTTCCTCTTATTTAAGGACAGTGCATGGAGCCCAGAAAGGGAAGAGGCCCCTGATGCTAGAGAGCTCCAAGAGTCCTGCTGAAAAAAGAGCTGGCCTTTGATGGCCAGCTCTCTCCCTGAAGCAGAAAGAAGCTGGTGAGCAAAAAAAGCCTGAGCAAGACACCAAAAGGCCAAGGACTGGACCCTGTGGCTCAGCTTTTGCCTAGAGGAGTTTGATCTGTCCGATCAGTGGCCTAGGGGAAACGGTGCCTGGCTTTAGGGACTGAGGCAGAGCAGCTGAGTTCCTGATTCAAAAGAAGTAAGTTGGCCTGCAGACGGCTGGGGTCTCCCACAGAGAAGAAAGCATGAAGCCTTATTTAAGGTGAGACTGCAATAACCAACTACCCTGACGAACCTGCATCTGAGAGATCCAGAAAAAGAACTAAGTGCGTTGAAGAGTCTACAACAAAGACTGTGTTCCTGACGACTGAGGACCTGCCCCAGAGACTGTATCATTCTAAAAGGTTATGAAAGTAGTTGTTATAATTATCAATAGGTTTAGTGGATAGGTTAAAGGGGTTGTAGGATTTTATAGGATTAATAGCTAAGAAATTGTTGGTGTTTGTTATAAGTGAATTTAGTAATAAATAAATAAGTGTTAAATAATAATTTAAAAGTTCGGTTACACTCTCCCAAGTGCTGCTGCAGGCAATGAACAGGACCAGCTTGCCCACACGCATGGCCCTGGGGCCAGGTCTACCTGCTGCCACAGGTGGCAAGGGGCAAGAGGTTTACCCCACACCACCTCAGGCCAGATGAGTGGTACGAGTACAAGATCACATAGTTCCATACTGAAGCTTCAGGCCAAAAGAAGAAAATGTACCTCTGAACACATGCTTTTATTTATTTTTAAATGATTAAATTTTCCCTCCCTAAAAGGCCTAGAAGGTCTTGCTTGGAGGTGGGGCAGGCAACTTGACTGAGATTAAGCTCTAAAGGGTCCCTCTAAAATGGTGGCCTATAGAGTTCCCCTCTTCATATGTACAACACCATTTTTTAGGGGCCATAAGCACTTTCTGGCAATTATTATTTCTTACTCCTTCCAACCTAGGGGCACCTCTCAGTGGAAGAAGAAAGCTGGGAGCTACGGTTAGCTTAGGGGAGGTTATGAAGTAGGACAGCAGTGTCTCAGGTTCACGATACTCTGGTTTTAGTCCCCTAGTCCCCAAATTGTGTTTCCACCAAACAGTACTGGAGCTGTGTACCGCTGGCCCCTGAACTGAAGTTATATGAAGGTTGTGCACCAAGTGCAATCTCATCTCAGTGCTGAGGGACTTTGGCATCCTCCTGATTGTAATGTGGTAGGTCATGCACATGGGAGGCCAGGACATGAACCGAAAGGAGATCACAATTGGGACACCATCAAGAGAACAACCTGGGCTGAAAGACTGCTGAGTGGATAGTACAGAATTGGTCCTCCTCAGCAGAGCCCAGGAAAATCCAGGAATATATTTATGCTTTATGGCCGAAAGCAGACAGAAGGATAAAAGTACAGGGGTGGATGAAAATTGGGGGCTGCCCTGATGCTCAAAAAGCAGCCAGGTGGATGGGTGATGTAAAACTGTGGCATCGGTTTAGTTGCTCTTGGGGAACACAGCCAGCCCATGGGTAATGAGGAGCATGGAAGGGACATAAGAGGGTTATAGGCAGTCTTAGCAGCTGCTCAAACTGAAACCTGGAAGTTGGTTGCCTTGTCTTCCCTTTGGCAGAGACTTAAGTATTTCTGAATTCCCTGAGCAAATGGGTTAGTTTGTTTTATGTCTGCAGGAACCCTCTTGTTTTCTTGCAGCCCACAGATACAACCTTCTTGGCCAGGCACCTAGTTTGGGTGGTGATGAGTGGTCTTGCCAGTTGGATACATTTTAGGTGTTTCCTATTAGCTGTTTCCAATATGGTGAATTGAGACTGTGTCCAAGAATGACTTGTAATCCCAAAGCCTGCCAACACTGTATCACTGAAATGGTGTCTCCTACTACAGAGAAGGAAAAAGCAGTATTTCCATACAAAATAGGACACTGGCCAGGATGCTGAACACTGGTGTGTGCCCACCAGTTCAAAAGTTCTATAGAGTTAAGGGTCACCAATGTCTGGAATCTTGCTGTGTTCTACTGAGACCTAAACAGGTAGGTGGCCATAGTTATTCTTGAAGTGACCAAGGGCCTGTGATGTGAGAGTGGCTAAGCTATAATTGTGTCATCAGCAACACTTTTTACGCAAACTGGATAGCTAGTGCTTCGCTTTTATTTTATTGTGACTACTCCAGGAAAAAGAAAACAATTAGTCTCTGCCTTTCTTTCTCTGTGCCCTAGAAGACTGATCTCTGAGTTCCTTTACTGGGCTCCTTTATTTGGTCTGCTTGAACTCAGCCAATGGGACATCTAGGGAGCTGGAGAAAGAGTGAGAAAAGGTAACATGTGGGGGTTTGGCTGTGTTTTCTCTGGAAAATGTCTCCTGTTGGTGCCTTTCCCTGTCTTTAGCTCTCAACCTCTGACTCAGATCAGAGGGACTATATCTCCTTGTTAAAGCACCTGTTAAATTTCCTCACAGACATCCAGGTTAACTCTTATATTTTTGGTTGTGAGCCTAGCCTTTAACGGCTGAGCCATCTCTCCAGCCCCAGGTTAACTCTTTACCAGGTTTTCAGGTATTTGTTCCACCTGATACAATGCAAACTCCTAGCATCCTATTACAGAGCATTTTATTTTAATAAGAATTATGGTTTGGAGATTCAAGCTTTCAGATTTCAGCATATAAAATTTTAATCTTTTGAGAAAGTAATTTTAAGAATTCTAGACTTTGTGGATTTAGATCTTCCTGAATTTCATCCCTGAAGATTACAGAGTTTAGGGTTGTGTGTTTTTTTTGGGGGGGGTCCTGGAAACAGATGGGAAAGAAAAGGTTGTGGAACCCCAGTGCTGTGAGGAGGGGCCACCAGTAGCTGGTAGTCAGGCTTCATCTGATGTCTGATGTGAAGACTCTGAACTTGGTGTTGTGATCACTGTCCCTGGATATGACAGCAAATAACTCACAACAGATGCTCAGAGCTCTGCATGGAGGATTGTCAGCCTTAAGGTGCACATGCAACCACCTGGAATTACTACTACAGGGCATTTTTTTAAATATAAAATAGCTCTAGCTGCTAATTTTTTTTAGAAATCAAAGAGCTAAATACAGGGCATTTAAGGTATCCAAATAGAGTCCATAAAGGATACAGATAGCTGTTCTAGAACAACTCCTGAATAGTGAGGACCTCTATCATTGAATTGCTAGAGAGCCCCAGGAAGCTTATGTTAGGGGCCCCTGTTGGCCTTCCTGCTCAGATGGAAATGTGCCCTGGAACTCAAAAGCCCAGGAACCAGCCGGGTGTGGTGGCGCAAGCCTTTAATCCCAGCACTCGGGAGGCAGAGGCAGGCAGATCTCTGTGAGTTCAAGGCCAGCCTGGTCTACAAAGCAAGTCCAGGACAGCCAGAGATACACAGAGAAATCCTGTCTCAAAAAACCAAGAAAAAAAAAAAAAGCCCAGGAACCACATAGCTCTGAGGTCAGACTGTAGTCCCAATGCAGCTGCCACTGCAGCAGCTGTGATGGAAGCAGCTGCAGCAGCAATTCATCAAAATGGTCCACCCCCTTTCCTCAAGTGTCAGTAAAGTCACTGAGCAGCATGCCACAAAAGCTTACTGGCTGGCTGCTGACAAAGGAGCGGTGTCCTGCCTCAGCCTGCTGCCGAATAGGGGAGCGGTCCACCAAGACAACATCTTTCCTGCCTCAGCTTACAGTCGTCAAGGGAGCTGCCCACAGAGACAGCACCTCCTCTCCAGTGGGAAGACTTTCCTGCCAAGGACTCTCTTTCTTAACTTTGTATACTTTAAAAAACTTTGTATACTTCACAGGAAAATGTCCAGGTCTCCACCTGAGGAGCCCCAGCAGCCAGGCCCCACTGTTTCAAGTTTTGCATCTAGGATCCCCCTATATCTTTCCTGTGTGTCCCCTCTTCAGTCCTGCAACTCCCCTGGGTAATCAGTTACACCTTGGGACTCCAGGGGGCTGAGGAAAACACTGGGAAGCTGGAGCCAGCAACACAGTAGTCTTCAGTTAGGGCCTCAGCTGACAAGGGAATTCAGGGGAGTGAGGCCTATCTGTGAGGTCCTTGGCCATCTCTGTGGCAACAATGTATAAATTAGCCATTCCCCCAAGCAAGGTGCTTTACATGGTCTGGCACTGCCAGCCAGGAACCAGCGCTAGGAATCTGACCCTTTAGTATGAATTCACAGTTTAGGTAAGGAAAGTTGTTTTGTTGGAGTTCAAGTATGTGTAAATCCCCTAAGGTTTGAGTTAATAGGCCCTTCCCCCACACCTCTCTGTCAGAATGGCAGTTTCGGCCATTCTGCCTCTGTTGAGGAAGCCTCTCAGAGCTGTGTGGTTTCTAAGCTCCTGAGCCTCAGGATACCCTTCCACTGGGACATTGTCCCACCTAAAAGAGCTGTGTGTTTCCTGGGCTCCCAGGATACCTTCCTCAAAGCTGTAACACTTTCACTGGGGATACCCTCCCCCCTCAGAGCTGTGTGGTGCCTGGGGTCACTAGTCTCAGGATACCTTCCCATCCCCCTGCAGGTCAAAGTGCTAACAGGGATAGGGTCCCATTCCAATGGAGGGACATCCTGAGACATGGGAGACCAAGAACCACACAGTTCTGAGAGGGAGCCTCCTAAGCAGAAGTGCTGCAACTCCCAGGGGAGAGTATCCCCAGTTGAGCTCAGGCGCCTCAGCTCCACTCTTCCCTTCTTTGCTTCTTCATTGCTTCTTGGGTTCTTCCAATGAGAGTCACACAGGGCAGCAAATTTCATAAAAGAGATTTATTGGGAGGGTTCCAGGGTGTGGAGGGATGAGTCCAGGGTTGGCTGCCCCTGCTCCTGGGAAGTGAGCAGACACAGCTTTTATATAGGATTTCTTATGGGGTGGAGCTTTCAAGGGCAGTGATCTCCAGGGTGAGAACTGGTGAAATTTCAAGCCCTGAGCTTGGGGAAAATCTCTGGGATTGGTGGTTATTTCAGGGACTTGCTTGGAGATTGGTGGGTTTCTGTGGGAAGTTCAGGGACTGGTAAATTTTCCTGCTTAGGTATTAGTGGCCTTTTGTTCAGACCTTTTCACTTAAAATTAGCATAATCAGGTGCCAAATACATATGGACTGGACATTGGGAATGTATGCTAAGCCATATAACTCTTATAATCGTGGCCTATTTATTTCTGTTGTTTTGTATTGTATTTATAGTTATAAGA